>WOVY01013906.1:0-88520 GCA_013436015.1 Rhipicephalus annulatus
CCACGCCGAAGTATAGCCAAACGAGAGGTGTTCCTCAAGGCTCTGTTCTATCGCCTGTGCTATTTAACATTTTGTTAAGCTCAATACCACAGAGTGATAAGGTACACGTATATGTATATGCAGATGATATCGCGTTCTTTGCATCTGACAAACGATATTTATTCACTACATTCGACTTTACAGTGTTATTTGGCAACATTGGAAACCTGGTTTCAGAAAATTCATATGAACCTGAACGTAACTAAAAGTGCTATAATAGTTTTTCCGTTGGACGCACCAGTTACTATTTCTCTTCAGTACCATCAGGAAATAATACCCCAGGTTAATTTTATTAAATATCTGGGTGTACTGTACGATCAAAAACTGAGCTGGCGTGACCACATTGAATATATTAAATTAAGGCTACACGCGCTGTTGGAATGATAAGTAGGCTTAGCCGCCTCCGTTCCGGTCTTCGCAGAGATACGATGATCATGATTTATCGCATGTACGTTCGTCCGATTCTTGAATTCGGATGTGTACTATTCTCTGGTGGACCAGCATACAAAATAAACCCCCTCATTCTCTTAGAGCGGGAAGCCCTACGTAGTTGTTTAGGTGTGCCAAAATTCACAGCTAACAATGTTTTGTATCAAGAAGCTCGGATACCCACCCTTGCTTGCAGATTTCGTATTTTAACAGTAAACACCTATTTAAAATTTCTGAATCCACTTTAAGAAGGCGACAATTTGTATTCTTTGCCGAGCCTGGTGTCTTCTTCAATGAGCATTGGTCCCGTGTATATAAACCCCAAGTGCTATTTGTTCAAACACTTCTAGATGCTTTAAATGTTAATATATTCGAGATCACACCATCTGTCAAACCAATCGGCCAAGTGCAAATAGAATTTGACGATATCTTCCCCTTGAACGCTAAACACTTGCCCTCTAAATATTTGATTGGTTTATTAGAACAACACCTGTCTCAATTAGGTACTAATACAGTAATTGCAACGGATGCATCTATGAGTGGCGAGAAGGCAGGTGTGGGTATTTTTTCTCTCTCATTATTCTGGTCATTTTCATTACGCCTCCCAGATTATACACCAATATTTGAAGCGGAATTAACGGCCGTTATACTAGCTATTCGTAAACTACCCGCGACTTCATTCGACAGCTGTGATAGTGACTGACTCGTATTCCGTGTGTTCATTCTTATCATCGTCGTCGACATCAGCAGTACTAGAGACTTTTAAATCATTAATCCCAGCAAACATTCGTCTAGTGCGAATGATATGGGTTCCAGGCCATCGTAGTATATTTATAAACGAGATGGCTGACAAACTTGCGCGAACATCTCTTGATCTTCCGATTGTGCCAATCATGCCTCCTACAGCTTATGTAACAGCAGCGAGGTTTAGAAAACTTTCCCTTCTTGAAGACTCATCAAAAACTATTATACCTAATCCAGATTTCTCGCACCTGCAATTCACATGGAATAATAAATGGTGTCCCACGCGTAAATTGGAAGTCTTGGTAACAAAATTACGTTGCCGTGTACCACCTCTTAATTTCTACTTAAACAGGTCTGGTCTGGTGCCATCCCCTCTGTGCTCAAGCTGTAACGAACCTGAACATATCGACCATTTTCTTATCACATGTCACCGATTCAAAAATCAAAGAAAAAACTGCTTCGAAATTTTATTCAGAAAATTAGGAATATCACTTAATACTCCAAATATTTTGTCTTTTGGGGCCATTTCATTGGGACATAGCGACAGGAACATCTGCGGGGCTCTCTGAAAATTCATATATAACACAGGAAGATTACCTTGCTGAGTCAGCCATCAGCTCTCGAATTTTACTAGTCACACTACCACTTATTATTTAGCTGATACACTGCAATGATTCAACTTTCAGGAGAATTTCATATAACGATTCCACCACAGATATTCAACAAATTCTATTATTTCTCCCCCCCCTTTTTATTTACATTGCGCCAAATTAATTTCACAGTCAAAACACAGTAATCATATTCCCCTAATCTAGAAAATCTATAGGTATTTACTTGCATTAACCACCGGCTTCTTGGCCAATCCCCCTTAGTGGGTGAGAGCCACAAAAGAAAGGAACAAGCAAGCAAGCAAACGAAGCCAACTGTCCGTCTACATCCACCTACGGTTGATATCACGTGCTGTTCAGTTCTTGGCGTGTGTCGGGCCACCCAAGATTGTCGCCGCGGTGCCGGGAGGGTCCGGGACGGCGTGCCTAAAGAAAGGGGTTTCCCCGTAATTGGTTGTTCGGCGGGCGGCGGGCGGTGTGTGTAAAGGAAAGGTTTCTCGTTAAATGGTCGGTCGGCTATTTACCTTTAATCTTCGTCCGTTTCCCTTCAATGGTCATGAAGTGGTAGGCGAACGTAAACACTTTGTATGTGCATGTGAAAAAAAAAGGAAGGACAGTGTACACGTACGAGTCAGTCAGAAAAAAAGCATGGTCTCCAGCTATCAATCTTTGTCACCAATTTTCTCCTGGCTTACTTCTCTGAGGCAGTTGAGTTTTCCGGGGTCCTCGTTGATACCGGCTACTAATGTACGAAATTTGAAAATAAAATATCCCTCGCGCTGTTCGCGCTCGCGTCTGTTTGAAAAACCGGACTGCAAAAGAGTTACGCTATATATATATATATATATATATATATATATATATATATATATTGTTGCGAATGTATTTACTACTTTAGAGTAGAAAAGTACTCCAGCAGTCAAGATGGCAGCCGTTGTGTATTTTCGAACAGCCCACCAACGTCGTCGTCTTCTTCTTCGCACCGCCCGCATAGCTGCATAGCCGCGAACCCGCAACATCGACCTCCGGCGGCGAAAAGCGCCGACCCGGCGCTTGTTAGCAGGTGTTGGACGAGATGTACGGCTTGAGGCGAGCGACGTGGACGATGTCGGAAGATGTGGAAGGTATCGAAGGGTTTAGAGGTGCTATTTTATAGGTAACATCAGTTACCTGCCGTAGCACACGATAAGGTCCGGAATACTTGGGTAGAAGCTTTTCAGCCAGACCAACATGCCGCGACGGAGTCCACAGAAGAACGAGGTCACCTGGACTAAAGTGGACGTCCCGATGGTGGCTGTCATAGCTACGTTTCTGACGGAGCTGCGAGTCCGAAAGGCGCTGATGGGCAATCTGACGGGCTTTCTCTGCGGTGCTAATAGCGCGGCGAGCATATGCTGTGGACAGGTTGGCAGGGTTGGGTACAAGCGTGTCGAACGGCAATGTCGGGTCTCTTCCATACAAAAGGTAAAAGGGAGAATATCCAGCAGTGTCGTGGCGTGAGCTATTGTAAGCGAAAGTGACAAAGGGTAGCGCAATGTCCCAGTCACGATGATCCGTCGACACGTACATGGCGAGCATGTCAGTGAGCGTGCGATTCAGACGTTCTGTGAGGCCGTTCGTTTGAGGATGGTAGGCCGTCGTAAGCTTGTGCTTGGTTGCACAAGAACGAAGTAGATCGTCGATTACCTTAGATAAAAAGTAGCGACCGCGATCGGTGACCAGTTGACGAGGAGCGCCATGATGTAAGATGACGTCTTGAATCAAAAAGTCGGCGACATCTGTAGCGCAGCTGCTTGGAAGAGGTCTCGTAATTGCGAAACGGGTCGAGTAATCTATGGCGACGGCGACCCACCTGTTACCGTCGGTAGAAAGAGGGAAAGGGCCCAGCAGGTCGAGGCCGACACGATAGAAAGGCTCGGCAGGTACGTCGATCGGTTGAAGGAGCCCGGCGGGGTGTACCGCTGGCCTTTTGCGGCGTTGGCACGACTCACAAGACCTAACATAACGTTGTACAGAACGGTAGAGGCCGGGCCAGAAAAAGCGTCGGCGGACACGGTCGTACGTTCTGGCAACACCAAGGTGGCCAGCCGTTGGTACATCATGTAGTTGCTGAAGTACGGTCGAGTGCAAATGAGTGGGTATTACGAGTAGTAGTTCGTTTCCCACATGGTGCATGTTGCGGCGGTATAAAATGCCGTCTATGACAACGAACATGCGAAGCGAACTGTCTGTACAGCCTGTGTTCAGGCGGTCGATTAGCTCTCGTAGGGACGCGTCACGCCGTTGCTCACATCCCATGTTGCCGAAAGCAGAGAGCGAGGAAATACAGATGGACGCGTCGTCGGTTACTAGATCTGGAGCGTCAACGGGGGTACCGAGAGAGGCAGTCGGCGTCTTGGTGTAAACGGCCAGACTTGTAAACCACTGTGTATGTGAATTCCTGGAGGCGCAGAGCCCAACGAGCAAGGCGCCCCGTTGGGTCTTTGAGGGCTGAAAGCCAGCATAGAGCGTGATGGTCAGTGGTAACTGTGAAAGGCCGGCCATATAAATAGGGGCGGAATTTACCAACTGCCCATACAAGGGCCAGGCACTCGCGTTCCGTAATAGAGTAATTGCGTTCGGCAGGAGAAAGGAGCCGGCTGGCATACGCAAGAACTCGATCGTGACCGGATTGACGTTGGGCTAAAACCGCGCCAATACCGTAGCCACTAGCATCAGTGCGGACCTCGGTTGGAGCAGACGGGTCGAAGTGGGCGAGAATCGGTGGCGTGGTCAGAAGTGTTATGAGCTGGGAAAAGGCCGTGCCTTGATCAGGACCCCACTCAAATGGTACATCTTTCTTCAAAAGATCAGTGAGGGGGCGTGCGACCTCTGCGAAGTTTCTGACAAATCGTCGGAAATATGAGCATAGGCCCACAAAACTTCGAACGTCCTTGACACAAGTCGGTACAGGAAAATCCAGGACAGCTCGGACTTTGTCGGGATCGGGGCGGATGCCGGAGGAGTCAACGAGATGCCCTAGAATAGTAACTTGGCGATGCCCAAAATGGCATTTCGAAGAATTAAGTTGGAGCCCAGCCTCTCGAAATACTGAAAGAATTGAGGAAAGGCGCGCGAGGTGAGACTTAAAGGTTGGGGCAAACACAATCACGTCGTCCAGATAACACAGGCAGATAGACCATTTAAAGCTGCGCAAAAGCGTGTCCATCATCCGCTCGAACGTCGCCGGCGCATTGCACAAGCCAAACGGCATTACCTTGAATTGGTAGAGACCGTCAGGCGTTACAAAGGCGGTCTTCTCCCGGTCGAGGTCGTCCACGGCGATCTGCCAGTAACCGGAGCGTAAGTCTATCGAAGAAAAATAGGTTGCGCCATGAAGGCAGTCCAGGGCATCATCAATACGAGGAAGCGGGTAGACATCCCTTTTGGTGACCTTGTTTAAATGCCGATAGTCCACGCAGAAACGCCAGGTATTGTCCTTCTTTTTAACTAAGACTACAGGGGACGCCCACGGACTCGATGAGGGCTCTATGATGCCTTTTGTGAGCATCTTATTCACCTCCTGTTGGATAACTTGGCGCTCTGATGGTGACACTCGATAGGGACGCCTGTGAATTGGAGCTGCATCACCGGTATCAATGCGATGTTTGACTTGCGATGTTTGACCTATGGGCCTACCGTCAAAGTCAAATATGTCCGAATAGCTCGTGAGAAGATCAGTGAGGTCTTTGACCTGAGACGGCAACAGGTCTGAGGCAATCATCTTAGTTACATTGTTGAGCCGTGTAGATTTGGCTGCGTCGGTGCTATGCGGGTTCGGGGAGGCGACTGTGGCCAGTTCACGTGACACTGATGAGATCTGGCACTCGTGTGACGGCGAAAGAGTGGCGAGAACAATGCCTTGTGGTAGGATTTGAGGGCTGAGTCCGAAGTTCAGAAGAGGAAGGCACGTCTTGTTCGCTGTGACAGTTAATATGGTGTACGGGGAGGAAACGTTGCGGGCCAGTAAAACACCGGGAGAGGGAAAGACCACGTAATCCCCATCCGGAACACTGGGATATGGTTCAACTGTGACACAAGTTAGGGCTTGGGGTGGGAGGCGAACAAACTCAGCGCACGAAAGCTTGTTCTGTACCATCTTCGACTCTTCGGTGGCCGCAGGCAAGTCAAGTTGCACGACGCCGGCTGAGCAGTCAATTACAGCGGAGTGGTCGGACAAAAAATCGAGTCCAAGGATGACGTCATGTGGACAGTGAGCGAGAACGTGGAATAGAACGGACGTCTGGCGGTCGGCGAATCTCACACGCGCGGTGCACATTCCGAGCACAGCCGGGGTCGCTCCACTAGCGACACGTACAAATAGGGACTCTGGCGGCGTAAGGACCTTGTTTAATCGTGCACGGAGGTCAGAGCTCAGAATTGAAATATGTGCGCCGGTGTCAATAAGGGCAGTAACAGGAAGGCCATCCACTTCTACATCAAGCAGGTTCTTGTCCGTAGTCAAGGTCAGCAGAGGGTTTTCAGGTCGGGAGTCCAATGCAGCGTCACCTCCGGGAGCTGCATTGCTCAGTTTTCCGAAGAAGGGCGTCCACTAGGGTGGGGCGACGAATAGCGGCGGTGCTGAGGTGACCTGGAGCGACGGTCATGCGGGGACGGCGAACGGCTGGACCGGCGGACTGGTGTCGCAGGAGTGCCATTGTACGGTCCATCGTCACGAGCGCCATACTGCAGGGGCCGGTGGTTGTCGTCACGTCGATAGCCAGGAAACGACCGAGGTGGATACGTGCGGAAACGACAGTAGCGGGAGATGTGTCCTACACCATGACAATGAAAACATATAGGCTTGTCGTCCTGTGTCCTCCACTGAGCAGGATCACGATAGCGGCGGAATCTTTCTGGTGCAGGAGAAGGCGCTATGGTACTGACCCGAGGTTCCGTCAACGAACATACAGGCTGCAGCCCAACGTTTGCCAGCTCCTCTCTCACGACCTGTTGGATCAACGAGATCGTTGGTCGATCATCAGATGGGCGGGTCAGAAAAGACGGAGACGCGGCCCTCGATTTCTCTACGAACGATGCGAACTACACTCTCGTTGTTATGTGGTTGACTGCATGGCGGCTGAAGGTCCTCGCAAGATGACGTAGCGGCCGTGTTCGGAAGTCGCAAGAAATTCTTGGCGACCCGGCGACTCTTCAGCTCTTCGAATCGGCGGCACTCTTTGATGATGTCATCAATGGTGGAACAGTCTTTGGAAACCAGTATGTTGAAAGCATCATCTGCAATGCCTTTAAGTAAATGGCTTACTTTGTCTTCCTCGGACATGTTGGGGTCGGCACGATGGCAAAGGGCGAGAACGTCAAGGATGTAGGTGACATATGATTCGGTCGTAGTTTGTGCCCGACCAGAGAGTTCTTTAGAAGCGGCCCGCTGGCGTCCGACGGCCTTACCAAACAGGTCACGAAGCTTCTGTTTGCAAGTATCCCAGCTGGTTATGTCCGCTTCATGAGCCTCGAACCACGCGCCAGCTGTTCCGCAGAGATAGAAGCCAACGTTGGCGAGCATCATCGTAGGGTCCCACCGGTACACTGCTGCAAACCGCTCGAACTTCGGAATCCAGTCGTCAACGTCAACATGGTCGGTGCCGCAGAAGTTGCCAGGGTCGCGCGGTTGCGTCAATACGACCGGCTGTACAGGCTGCGCCGGAGTCGCGGCTGAAACAGGAGCGGCAGAATTGGTTTCTGTTGCCATGGTCGGGCAGTCGAGAACACGTCCGCTTCGAAGTTCCGTCTTGCGTCGTACCCAGCACCACCACCAAAAATGTTGCGAATGTATTTACTACTTTAGAGTAGAAAAGTACTCCAGCAGTCAAGATGGCAGCCGTTGTGTATTTTCGAACAGCCCACCAACGTCGTCGTCTTCTTCTTCGCACCGCCCGCATAGCTGCATAGCCGCGAACCCGCAACAATATATATATATATATATATATATATATATATATATATATATATAAACACAGTGAACTGCTTAGGTTTGATTCAAGCCTATGTCACTAATACAGGCCAAACATCAGCACATCAGCTAACATTTTTTAATTGTATGCAACTGAGCAAACAACAACACTATATATATAAATATATATATATATATATATATATATTTATATAAATATATATATATATATATATTGTAAATAGATTAATTAGGCGAACCAAACGGGTAGGTGGAAGATTCGAGATAGCTACAGGACGAGGAAGATGGAGGAGCTCGAGCGCTGATCTGGCGGTGCCTTACTCTGCGATGATGCTTGCTGTTCCCTTTTGTTGCCGTCATTCCTTTATTATAAATGCCCCTGTCAAGAAAGATTAAGCCATCCTGGCGATCTAACAGGTGGGAACGAGCGTGTCGAAGTACGGCTTCAAGTGGTCTACGTGAACAATATTGTGTCCACGCCGACCTTGGTCACCGGGTGGCGTAAGCGGTTCAATGGCGTAATTGACGGGCGATGTGCGCTCTACCGCGCGGTATGGACCATGGTAATTTGAAAGTAGCGTGGTAGACAAACCAGGTGCATAGGGTGGTACATACATCCATACACGGGTTACAGGAGCGAACTTTTCGGCAGGAGGATAGTGGTCATCACGGGTCTTTTTCTGGCGTTGCTGGTAAGCTGTAGTAAACTGCTTCGCTAGTTGGAGGCATTCTTCAACGTGACGGGCGGCTTCAGCCACGGTCGTGCACTCAGATACATCTGGTGTGTATGGCAGCAAAGTGTCAATTGTGTGCGATGGTTGACGTCCGTATAGAAGGTAGAATGAGGAAAAGCCGGTGGTGACTTGGGTAGTGGTGTTGCACGCGTATGTCGCAAACGGAAGAACCAGGTCCCAGTTCGTTTGGTCAGATGCCACATGCGTCGCGAGCGTGTCACGCAGGGTCCGAATAAACTACTCAGTCTTGCCATTCGTCTGAGGGGGGTAAGCAGTACTCAGTCGGCGTACAATATGGCACTGACGAAGAAGTGCTTGGATACGTCGGATAGAAATACACGGCCGCTATCACTGAAGAGCTCGCAAGGAGGGCCGTGACGCAACACAAACCGATGGAGGATGAAAGATGCGACTTCCTGAGCGGTCGCCGCAGGAGGAGCAGCGGTTTCGGCGTACCGTGTCGCGTGATCTACAGCAAAGATAGCCCACCGGTTACCTGCTGTGGCCAATGGCACTGGTTCATAAAGGTCGATTCCGGCACGATCGAATGGGCGGTCAGGGCACGCAAGCGGCTGTAGTGAAGCGGTTCATGCATTCGGTGGCTCTTTTCGTCACTGACACTCGTGGCAGCCGCGAATAAACTGTCGAACAAAAGTAAACAGTTCACGCCAGTAGTACTGCTTCCTTAAACGTTCGAAGGTATTGAAGACACCGGCGTGAGCACATTGCAGGTCGGAGTGAAATGATACACAGATTGTAGAGCGCAGCTTTCGGGGAATAACGAGCAGCCACTTTCTGCCGTCTTGTAAGTAATTGCGCCGGTACAAGAGGTCACCTCGAATGGTGAAGTGCGAAGCCTGGCGTCGCATTGCTCGAGTGGTGGGAAATGTCGGTACACCAGATAAGACGTCCAGAAGTGGAGTTATCCATGCATAGTCGCGCTGTGCAGAGCTCATTGTGTCAATTTCAAGAGCGGACGGCGCGTGTTTCATAGAAGATGTAGAGGCAGCCTAAGTGGACTGTGGTGATAGCAAGAGCGCATTAGCATCGGATGCCATACTTTTGAAGTCGCAGAGCCCAACGAGCAAGGCGACCTGATGGATCCTTCAGCGACGAAAACCAACATAAGGCTTGATGGTCTGTATATACAGCAAAGGTGCGGCCATATAAGTATGGGCGAAATTTCACAATTGCCCAAAGCATGGCTAAGCACTCTTTTTCGGTAACACTGTACTTTACCTCAGCCTTGTTGAGCGTTCTGCTGGCGTAGGCGACGACATAATCAGGGGATCCAGGCTTGCATTGAGCGAGAACTGCACCGAGACCGACACCGCTGGCGTCTGTATAGATTTCAGTTGCAGCCGTGGGATCATAGTGGCGCCACATTGGTGGTGATGTCAGGAGACGGCGAAGAGTGGTAAATGCGTGATCACATTCAGAAGACCATGATGAGATGTCTTTGGCACTGCTTAAAAGTTAGATCAAAGGGACAATTATGGAGGCAAAGTTGCGCACTAACCGACGAAAGTAGGAGCACAATTCTATGAAGCTGCGTAGCTGTTTTACAGTCTTTGGTTTGGGGGATTCGGCGACAGCACGTATTTTAGCCGGGTCGGGAAAAACACCGTCCTTTCATACGACGTGACCGAGAATGGTGAGTGTCCGAGAAACGAAGTGGCATTTCTTGAGATTCAGTTGGAGCTGCGCATTCTTCAGACACGTGAGGACATGTTTCAGGCGTACAAGATGTGTTGCAAAATCGGGTGCAAAGACGACGATATCGTCGAGGTAGCAGAGGCATATATTCCATTTCAAACCCCACAGAACCGAGTCCATCGTGCGCTCGAGTGGGGCCGGCGCATTGCAGAGACCGAAGGGCATGGCATTGAACTCATTTAGCCCGTCCGGTGTCACGAAAGTTGTTTTTGGTCGATCATCATCTGCTAAAGGCACCTGCCAATACCCCGAACGAAAATCTAACAAAAAAAAAACTGGGCACCTTGTAAGCAATCAAGGGCGTCAGCAATCTTGGGCAAAGGGTATACGTCTTTGCGAGTGATCTTATTTAAGCGCCTGTAATCAACGCAGAAGCGAATGGTTCCAACCTTCTTCTTAACGAGAACGACAGGTGATGCCCATGGACTTTGGGAAGGTCAGATAACGTCGAGCTTGAGCATATCGTCAACCTGTTCGGTTATATTCGCCCTTCCGTGGCGGAAACTCGGTATGGTCGCGGTCGTACTGGCGCGTTGGAACCTCTGTCGATGTAGTGAAAAAAAACTGGGAGTTCGGCCAAGGATAGACGAGCAACGTCAAAAGATTCACGAAACTGGTTGAGCAGCTGAAGGAGTTCAGAGCGTTAAATGGTTATAGTCCGTCGGCAATAGATGAATTGGAAGTATGGGTGATATATTGGAAGGGTTGAGGACACTGACCGCGTCGTAGTCACCGGAACAATCTGGTGGCATAGTAAAAATTTGTTCTTTATCAATGACATGCACGTGTCCAAGAGATTCACCTTCAAACAGTTCGACGGGATACGGAAGGGGATTCATGAGGCAAAGAGCTCTGCTTCCTTCAGAAATAGAGAGGGTTGAATAAGGCAGAAGACGTTATCTTCGTCTAAGGAAGAGTCTTGATGGTTCAGAGAATGCAGCTTCGTGCTTAGTGCCGTCACAGAACACGGGGAGCCACACAGCTGCTGTCGAAGGAATTTCAGTGCCTTCTTTGACGACGAGTTTGTGTACGGCGGGCGGAATGAGGCTGGTTGGTTGGTCGTAAAACGGGAAAAGTACAAGCTCCTATCTTGCACAATCAATAACGGCATGGTTCCGCGATAAAAAATTCCATCCAAGTATGATGTCTTGTGAGCATGACGAAAGGACAATAAACTCAACAGTGTAGTGGTCCTTCGCGATCATCAGTCGGGCAGTACAGGCGGATATAGGCTGAACCGGGTACCCATTCGCTGTTTGCAAGGACATCATATTAAGAGGTGTCGTCGCTTTTCGGAGCTTACGGCAAAGTTTAGCCTCTATCACGGAAACGGCTGCACCAGTATTTACCAGAGCATATGCTCGAGTACTTTATACAAAAATTCGACAATATTCGACGGCAATGTCCGAGAGCTTGAGCTATTCGACAGCGCAGTTCTTGCCTCTTGAACTGCGGCGGTTGGTTTCCCTCGTGTTCAGAAGCTGGCCGACGACGCATGGGTGATAGGGAGCGACGACGGGGTGAAGGTGAGCGACCCGACATAGTACGTGGACATTCCCGGGAAGACGAGCTTAATTGAGGGTCAGAATTTTCCAGACAGGACGAAGAAAGGTGCACGAAGCTGTTCTGTGTCCGGGCATCTGTGTATCCCGGCACGCGACGACGGCAGCAACGGGCGATATGGCCAGGGCCACCGCACGCAAAACAGATGGGCCGGTTATCGCGCGTTCTCCAAGTGTTGGCGACGAGGGGAGCAGCCCATGCGCCAGACGGGTGAGTTGAGGCTGCGGTGGGAATGGGAGAAACCCAGGTGGTGGATGGCTAAGTCAAGGCTGAGGTATACGGCAGTCCCTGGAACGGCGGGGGGTGGTGTCGCTGCTGCCGCTTTAGTGCGTCAGCGTAAGTAAGAGGCACGGTGACGGGGGGCTGCTGCAAGGGCACCGGCATAGCCTCGGAAATCTGCTCCTGGACCACATGTCGGAGCATGGGAGCCAATGGTGGTGGGTGTCGCAGTGGCTGTTCGTGCGAGAGCTATTGGCGTTGAGCAAGAGGCAGCAGGGAAAGCCGCCGAGCCACTTCCTCTCGCACGAAGTCTTTCATTTGTGCGAGAAGGTTTGTCTGGTCAGTCATAACGTCCAGTGCGGCCACTGGTTAGATTGTCTGGAATGAGCGTCGCGTCTGCGCTCGTTGCCACCGCAATTCATCATAGCTTTGGCACAAGGTCACTACTTCTGCCACAGGGCTAGGAGACTTCGCGAGAAGCATCTGAAAAAGGTCATCTTTGACGCCCTTCACTATGTGCTGTATCTTCGCACTCTCGCTCGTTGAAGCATCGACGCGCCGGCAGAGATCGATCACATTTTCTATATATGATGAGAAAGTTTCACCTGGCTCCTGCTCCCGTGTGCGCAGACGTTGTTCGGCGCGTAGTTTCCGTAAGGCAGGACGACCAAAAATGGCACATATTGCCTCCTTGAAGGCGCACCAATTCGCGAACTCGGTTTCGTGGTTCGTATACCACAGCTTGGCCATTTTTGTGAGATAAAAATTGACCGTGCCTAACTTAGCAGCGCCATGCCACCTGTTGTGTCCACTGACTTTGTCGTATGACGACAGCCAGTCCTCGACGTCCTGGTCTTCAGTGCTGGCAAAGATCGGGGGGTCTTGCTGATGAACCGGGCCTGGGCAAGTAGCGGCCGCGAGAGGTATTGTTTGTTCGGCAGCGTCAACTTGCATGGTCGATGGCAGGGTGCGGGATCGGAGTTCCAGGTTGTAGGCGATGTGGTTACCCTACACGATCCACCAAATGTAAAGAGGTTTATTGGGTGAACCAAAAGGGAAGGTGGAAGATTCGAGGTAGCGACAGGACGAGGAAGACGGAGGAGCTCGAGCGCCGTTTTGTTGTCATCATTCCTTCATTATAATATATATATATATATATATATATATATATATATATATTACTTGACATATTTAATTATTTTTCAGATGATAGTCCTTGCAGAGCAGGAGTAATTATACTCTTGGAAGGAGTTTATGCACTCTAGCCCGACCAGATTGGAAAACTCTGTGAGAGAATACCGGAACTACAAAAAAGTGAATGAGCTCCATTCCAGAAGCGTGACTGTACTTAGACGAGAGCGCTTGTTTTGTTTTGTTCAGCCAGTCTACTGTCACACTGTCGAGAGAGTGTGCCTACTCTGTGCAGCAGAGTTTCCAGCACTCCTGAAAAAAGAGTGAAATATGCGACAAGCCTTTACTCCAGCAAAGAGAGTTGTCATCACTATCTTGGGGCTGTAGGTGTAGAACGTGTTCGTTCTTCAGCTTGGTATAAGCCTCACGTGTCCTTCTGAATTCGCTGAGCCGTATAACATTCAATAGAACATCTCCTACTTCTTCAAATAGGAAAGCTAGACTAGCCTCACTAGATATTGTTCTAGTGTTGAAGGTAGCAAAGCTCAGATTCATATGGCGGCCTGTCCGTACCCAGAGATTATAGCACCCTCCGCTGCGTCGCTGGTCTAACCGCCGCCTCAGACTGTTGCTTCATAGCCACTGCGGACTGAGGTTCGTGGGTAATTGCTGTAGTCATGGGAGGCCATGGCGAAATACTGCACCAGGGTGGCCCATCCTACTCTGGAGAAAAAGAGCATATCTGGCAGGTGGTCACCAGTGAGGCCGCACCCCAGACCTCTCCTTTTTTTAACGATTCCTTTGTCACGCATCTTAAGTAAATATATGATTTCAAATGGCCAGGCTTCTGCATTCTAACCCAATTTTGTCATTCCATGCTACGCTGCTGCACTATCTAGGAGTAGGAGGTTCTGTTGCGCTTTCATACCACTGTGACATGCCACTAGACTGCCTATCTGCTCTCAACTTCATCTGACTGTAGCTCGCCTGGCCTTCTTTTTTTACTGTATAAAACTCCAGTTTTTCCTACAAAAACACCTGGCGTGTGTGTGAATTTCTAACCATGTGACCTTAGGCCGACATAGAGCCCTGAATTACCGGCACTTTCACGCGTTTAATTTCTCCTAACTTTATTCTGTCTCGCTCATTCTTTTTTAAATTGCTGGTTTAAAATTGCCCTCAGTGGTGGAGTGTCGATCGCACTCCTACATTGACATTTTCTATCAACTGACGAGTTGCGCGCACATGTTTTCGGAACTAATCGGCTGCTTCTATGTAATACCTACGTTGAGCGCATACGTCATTGGCGGTTGGGGGCATCGAAAGTAAACACCAATAGTTTCTAACTTCTAGAGAATAGACCGGCACTACCTTTCAGATTATCCTATTCCTTTAGCGTATTGCAATCGTAACTAAAACTTTAGTGAGCAGATATATACGTGCACAGAGGCCTTCAGTAGGTGGTCAAATATACGCACTAATATTTACATGTACGGTTACTCTAATAATGTTATATAGTAGACTAAAAGGTAATGAGCCAATTATCGCTAGTTCTTGAAAGCAGCTAAAGGCAAGAAACTTTGTACGAATTCGACTGATCGTTCTGTATGAGTGAGGAGCTGAAAGTCGTCGGGGTCCAGCAATTCAAGATGACGCTTTGTGGTGTTACGACCGGCCCTAGGGAACCAAGCAGGAGGAGTTTGGGGGAGAACCGGTTCTTGACCGACTGTGTCGTCCACCCCCACCTCCCCATTCAGGCTCCCCCTCTCGCCGGGAGAACTCCGGAATCTGCTGTGCGTTCGTGACCATGTTTGGCAACATTTTAGGGCACCGCGACTATATATGGACCTCGTGTTAGGTTGTGCCACTCCATGTGTTGTGAGGTGTGTTTCCCCCTCTCTCGTGGCCGAGGTGCCGGAGCCACCGTATTGGCTGACGATGCGTGCGCCCAGTGTCGGCAACGCGGCGCTATAAAATGCCGAAGACGTTTTGTATCTCTTCACTCTTTCTCTTTGGATCAGTTGAACACTTCTCCACATGTAAATAAATCTCTGTCGTTTGTTTGGGCGCCTTTTCTCGCTGAATTGTTGGACGATGGATCCTGCGACGGGGCCAGCTACCGAAAACGAGACCGGCAGGACCCGGAGTCCCAACAACTGGATGGCAGTGGCGGGATGCCGATAACCCCGAAAGCGACCACTGGACGGAGTGAGCCCGAAATCCAACAACGGGACGACAGGAGAAGGATGACACGAGGTCATCGACTTCCAGAGGGAATCGAACGGAACTTCTGAGAGGCACGACGCCGGATACATGACTGTGAACTGGGTGAGTGCCGGCTTTCTCTGTTAAATTTTACCAGGCATTTACTCCATGTGTTAAGTAAAAGCTGGTAGAGAGGGGCTGTCTTGGTCATTGGGTTAACAGGTAACTTGCGTCAGGCAGAAATTGTGTGATAGCTTGGTTAAGCTCTTTCTGTCAGTGGCGGCAAGGCTAACAGTGGCAGGGCAGGATTCCGTATGAGAGCTTTTTGAAGCTTTATTTGTAGACTAAGTTAACGGAAAACTTGAGCCAAGGCAGGAACCTAGAGCTGTCGTTGCCGTCAAGGTTAATTAGTTGCAAAACAGGAATCTTTGTGGAACAGAGACAGCGGTACTGGAGGCAGCCATGAATCTGAAATCCCTGCGAAAGTCCATGTTGTTGCTACTTGCAAGGGAGTTGAATCTGGAGGTGTCGGACTCTCAAAGAAAGCCAGAGCTGACAGAGGCGATTCTCGCATTGGGGGCGGAGGATGACGAGCTGTCAGAATGTGTCGAGGAGATTCAGGAGAGGCAAGCGGCAGAGGCCGAAAGAAAGGCGGCCGAGGCCGAAGGAAAGGCGGCGGAGGCCGAAAGGAAAGCGGCAGAAGCCGAGGCAGATAAGAGGCGAAAGCACGAGCTTGAAATGAAGCGCCTCGAGCTAGAGATTAGCCATAATAGTAGAGCAGGAGGCAGCGAGGCATCCGGTACCGCAGAGAGGGTCAGGTTCAAAATGACGGACCTAATGAGATCGTACAAGCTAGGGGAGGACATTGGGCTGTTTCTCGTCAACTTTGAGAGAACTTGTGAAAGGCAAGGTTTCAGCCAGGATACATGGCCTCAACGCTTGTTGTCCCTACTTCCAGGGGAGGCCTCAGAAGTAATCGCGCGCCTCACGAAAGAGGAGGCTGACGAGTACAGTGAGGTAAAGTCGAGCCTTCTCAAGAAATACAGGTCGTCAGCGGAAGGTTTCAGACAAAAATTTCGCAACGCCGTAAAAGAGAACAATGATTCATACCCGGAGTTTGCTTACAAGTTAATGGCCAACATGGGGGAGTGGCTCAAAGAGGCAAAGGCGTATGGGAATCATGACAAGGTGCTCGAGTGTATCGGTCTGGAAAAATTGTATCAAAGGTTACCAGAAAAGGTGAGGTTCTGGGTGCGGGATAGACCGGACGTGAACACCGTAACGAAAGCCGCAGAGCTCGCTGAAGAATTCGTTACGCGCCGCGCCGTCGGGGCAAATAGCGAGCCTAAACGGGAAAAATTCCTACTACCGAATAAGGCGCCGTTTAGAAAACAACGGACAAGTCTCGCACAAAAGGGTGAGGAAAACAATGCATCTAACCATGGGGCGTCGGCAGAGGCAAGCAAAAAGAAATTTCAGACGAGAAAACCGGCTGCTTGTTTCAATTGCCACGAAACAGGGCACTTAGCGAAACACTGCCCGAAAGAAAAGGTGGCCTTTTTATCTATAAATGAAGCCGACGAGAACATGAAGCTGTTAAAGCCTTATATGTACGACCTTACCGTGAACGGCAAGCAGTGTCGGATTCTTAGAGACTCCGCAGCCACTATGGACGTAGTTCATCCGTCTTTTGTTCAGTCCAGACAGTATTCAGGAGACTGTGCCTGGATTAGACAAGCCGTAGAAGCAAACAGTCAGTGCCTCCCCGTAGCTAAAGTTGTCCTTAAAGGCGCATTTAGTACGTTGGAAACGGAAGCCGCGGTATCGCCATATCTACCCCCTCACTATCCTTACTTATTTCCAAATAAGTCCGATCAAATGCTGAAGGAGAAAGGTCTAACGTTGGGAGAAGGCATAGTGCAGGCACTGACTAGATCGAAGGCACGTGCGCTGGCTGCGAGAGCAACATTCACTGAGGCAATCAAGCCTCAAATCGATAACGGGCCTGGTTGCGAGTTGGACACCACGGTAACAAATCGACTTGTGCGAGAACAGGCTGCATAAGCCGTAGTCGCGGAGGCAACCATTCCTAAAGGCGACGTTGAACCTCCTCCCGAATTAGAAGGGGTCAATTACGCCTCGTTGACCGAGCAAATAGAAAATGCCGTTGCTCCCAAGCCGATTCCTGTTAGTACAGAGGATAGCACAGAGGGTGACACATTCCAGGTGCTAGGAAATACAAAAGAGTTGTGTGTGATGCCAACTTCGGATAATTTCAGTCGGCTGCTGCAGGTGAGCCCCGCTTCATTAATAACCGAACAAAAGGGGGACCCGACGCTTAAGCAATTCCAGGACAGTTCGAAAGAGGGAATCGCCAAACGAAATGTGAGATTCCAAGAGAGGAGCGGCATACTCTATCGAAAATATCTAGATAAGCGAGGAGTAGAGTTTGACCAGGTAGTCGTACCTCAGGCGTATCGTCAGGATTTGCTTAGTTTGGTGCATGGAGAATAATGGTCAGGCCACTTAGGCGTAAAGAAGACGAAAAATTGTCTTTTACAGGAATACTACTGGCCTGGATGCTTTAAAGATGTAGAGAGGTTTGTAAAATCTTGCGATGTGTGTCAGCGAGTGGGTAAGCCGGGAGATAAGGCAAAATTTCCAATGAAGCTGGTACCCGTAATCACGGAGCCCTTTCGTCGGTTGGTAATTGACACAGTAGGTCCTTTGCCCAAGACAACTTCAGGCTACCGTCACATCTTGACCTTAATCTGCCCAGCTACTAAATTTCCAGAGGCGGTCCCGCTAAAAGAGCTAAGTTCCATGGAAGTAGTGAACGCACTTCTGTCCATGTTTGCCCGGGTGGGCTTTCCTGCCGAGATACAATCAGACCAGGGCACCATTTTCACGAGTGCCTTAACGGCAACCTTCCTAGAGCGGTGTGGCGTGAAATTATTGCATAGTTCAGTCTACCATCCGCAGTCGAACTCGATAGAAAAGCTTCACTCCGTGATGAAGCGAGTGTTAAGAGCCCTATGTTTTGAACGAAAAACTGACTGGGAAATGTGCTTACCTGCAACTATGTTTGCACTAAGAACTGCACCACATGAGACAACAGGGTTTACGCCAGCGGAACTTGTTTACGGCCGCAGACTGCGATCTCCTCTTCGTATGCTTAGAGAGTCGTGGGAAGGTCAGGGTGATGATCCTGTAGTAGTGGAATATGTCCTCACCTTATTGGATCGTCTAACAAAAGCCCAAGAACTGACCGAGAGTGCGATGACCAAAGCACAGCAGAAGGCTAATCTTTACTACGATCGGACAGCTAAAGCGCGACACTTTGCTGTAGGAGACAGGGTCATGTTGTTGAGGCCCTCCCAAATAAATAAGCTTGAAGTGCAATGGGTCGGCCCGGCCGAGATTACTCGAAATTTTTAGACACCAACTATGTGGTAAAATTACCAGGAAGTCGTAAGGTACACCAGGTGTATCATAGCAACTTACTCAAACCCTATAAAGAGAGGGAAGCCATCGTGAACATGACTTTAAATGTTCCGGAAGAGGTTCCGGCAGAAATTCCTGAATTAGCTCCCGAATCGGACGAAGTCCCGATCGAGAAAAGAGATGAGGATTTAGTATCAAAATCACAGCTGACAATGAAGCAGAAGCAGGAATTGCGTGGTCTTTTGACCGAGTTTCAGGACAGATTTGTAAGCGAGCTAGGCCGGACATCCGTCCTCACTCATGACATAGAGCTTACCTCGTCGGAACCGGTAAGATCCAAGACGTATCGGGTGTCACCTCGCCGGCTTGAGCTAATAAAAGCAGAGGTTAACAAGATGCTGGAATTGGGCGTGATTGAGCCGTGTGAAAGTGATTACACTTCCCCGTTAATTCTTGTGGAGGTACCCGGCAAAGATCCGCGTCCTTGCGTAGACTATCGTAAGTTAAACCTCATCACCCAGGATCAGACATACCCAATTCCCCACATTGAGGAACGCGTCGAGAGGGTAAGCAGCGCGCAATTTATCTCAACGCTAGGCCTAGTGAGAGGTTACTGGCAGGTACCGCTCACCGAGAGGGCGAGCTGGTATGCTGCATTTATTTCACCATTCGGGACATTCCGCCCTAAAGTGTTGAGTTTCGGCCTAAAGAACGCGCCTTACTGTTTTTTAAACTTAATGGATAAGGTTTTGCGGGGTCAAGAGGACTTCGCATTGCCTTACTTGGACGACGTCGCCGTGTTTTCCTCGTCCTGGCCAGAACACTTGGCGCATTTGAGAGCAGTACTGACACGCCTACGCAAAGCAGGTTTAACGGTAAAGGCGCCCAAGTGTCAGCTAGCACAAGCAGAGGTACTCTATCTCGGGCATGTTATCGGTCGAGGGCATCGCCGTCCCTCTGAATTGATAGTGGCAGCTATCCGAGACTTTCCCCAGCCCCGAACGAAAACCGATATTCGGGCTTTTCTTGGAATAGCTGGTTACTATCGTAAGTACATCCCTAGATATTCCGACATTGCCAGCACTCTTACTGACGCGTTGCGCAAGACCGAGCCCCAAATGGTCGACTGGGTTGAGGCGAAAGAAAAGGCTTTCCGCGTTTTGAAAGCGGCCTTGTCGAGCCAACCTTTGCTTAGTTCACCGGACTACTCGAGGCCTTTCATAGTCCAATGCGACGCTAGTGATAGAGGCATGGGGGCAGTTCTTAGTCAAAGGGATGAGGGGGATGAAGAGCATCCCGTCCTCTATGTTAGCCGGAAACTCACCCTTCGCGAGCAGGTTTACAGCGCTAGCGAAAAGGAATGTGCGTGCTTGGTTTGGGCAGTCCAGAAACTGGCTTGTTATATTGCCGGAAGCAAGTTCATTGTGGAAGTGGACCATTGTCTTCTCACTTGGCTACAGACCATGTCCTCTAAGAACGGCCGCCTGCTGCGTTGGAGCCTCGTTTTGCAACAATATACGTTTGAAATACGCTACAAATAGGGTGTACTCCATGGCAACGCTGATGGCTTAAGTCGATGCCCCTGACGCGAGAGGATGTCTCGAGATTTCTGGCATTTTTTTTCCTGACCTAGACAAGAGCTAGTGATTGTTTCTTTTTTTACTATTTTAGGTGTACTTGTTTGAAAACATTGAAGACACGGCTATCCAGGGTTTCGGGTTCGGTGTGCTTCCAGTGTTGTTGTTTTGTGTCACCTTAACGTGTGAGTAACATTTTGAATAAATTTTGTATTTCCTTTAATATCAGTTAAAGGGGAAAATTGCCTGGTGGAGTTTGGCGGAATTGTTCGGCGCTCACCGGCTGAGTAGTTGTGTTTTCATGTGCGTATGTGATGTCTGTTGAGCCCACAATGAAGCAGGTGGTGCCCTCTACTTCATCAAAGACGGTCGTCACCAGACCGACTGCTGGCGCTGATCTCTCCGGACAGTGGCTGCAAACCTCAGCCTCTCGAGATCTTACCCCCCCGCGGGAGAGACTGTTACGACCGGCTCTAGGGAACCAAGCAGGAGGAGTTTGGGGGAGAACCGGTTCTTGACCGACTGTGTCGTCCACCCCCACCTCACCAATCAGGCTCCCCCTCTCGCCGGGAGAACTCCGGAATCTGCTGTGCGTTCGTGACCATGTTTGGCAACATTTTAGGGCGCCGCGACCATATATGGACCTCGTGTTAGGTTGTGCCACTCCATGTGTTGTGAGGTGTGTTTCCCCCTCTCTCGTGGCCGAGGTGCCGGAGCCACCGTATTGGCTGACGATGCGGACAGTGCGCCCAGTGTCGGCAACGCGGCGCTAATAAAATGCCGAAGACGTTTGTATCTCTTCACTGTTCTCTCTTTGGATCAGTTGAACACTTCTCCACATGGAAATAATCTCTGTCGTTTGTTCGGGCGCCTTTTCTCGCTGAATTGTTGGACGATGGATCCTGCGACGGGGCCAGCTACCGAAAACGAGACCGGCAGGACCCGGAAGTCCCAACAGTGGTGAATGATTGAACCACGTCGATAATTTCATACGTAAATTCCTGCTAGTTTGCGGAAGCACCTCACTATCTAGACCGGTGGAAAAAGAATAAATGTTAATACCTTTTAGCCTAAATGTTATTATTATTTAGCATATTTAGTCATTATCATCATCATCAGGCTGACTACGTCCACTGCAAGACAAAAGCCTCTCCCATGTTCCGCCAGTTAACCCGGTCCTTTGCTTGCTGCTGCAAATTTATACTCACAAACTTCTTAATCTCATCTGCCCGCCTAACCTTCTGTCTCCCCCTAACCCGCTTCCCTTCTCGGGAATCCAGCTAGTTACCCTTAACGACCAGCGGTTATCCTGTCTACGTGCTACATGACCAGCCCAAGTCCATTTCTTCTTCTTGATTTCAGCTATGATATCCCTAACCCCCGTTTGTTCCCTAATCCACTCTGGTCTCTTCTTGTCTCTTAAGGTTACACGTACCATTTTTCTTTCCATTGCTCGCTGCGTCGTCTTCGTTTTAGGCTGAACCCTCTTTGCAAGTCTCCAGGTTTCTGCTCCGTAGCTAAGTACCGGCAGGATACAGCTGTTATATACATTCTTCTTGAGAGATAGTGGCAATATACCTGTCTTTATTTGAGAGTGCTTGCCAAATGTGCTCCACCGCATTCTTATTCTTCTACTTACTTCAATCTCCTGGTTCGGCTCCGCGGTTATTAGCTCTCTAAGTTAACATAGTCTCTTACAGCTTGAAGTGCACGATTACCTATTTCGAAGCGCTGCTCTTTTCTGAGGTTGTTGTACATTACTTTCATTTTCTGCAGATTCAATTTAAGACCCACCTTTCTGCTCTCCTTGTCTAACTCCGTAATAATGAGTTGCACTTCGTACTCTAAGTTACTGAGCAATGCAATGTCATCGGCAAAGCGCAAGCTACTAAGGTACTCTCCATTAACTCTTATCTCTAGCTGTTCCCATTCTAGGCTTCTGAAGACCTCCTGTAAGCACGTGGTAAATAGCATTGGGGGGATTGTGTCCCCCTGCCTTACACCCTTCTTGATTAGTATTCTTTTGCTTTCTTTATGAAGCACTATGGTAGCAGTTGATCCCCAGTACATTTCTTTCAGGATGTTTATACATACTTCATCGACGCCCTGATTCCGCAGTGTCTGCATGACGGCTAATATTTCTACTGAATCAAATGCCTTCTCGTAGTCTATAGTGGTTGGTTATATTCTGAGTGTTTCGCTATTACCTGATTGATAGTATGAATGTGGTCGGTTGTTGAGTAGCCTCTTTGAAATTTTGCTTGTTCCTTTGGTTGATTGAATTCTAATTGTTTTTTACTCTGTTAGCAATTACCTTTGTAAATAGCTTGCATACTACAGAGAGCAAGCTAATCAGCCTGTAATTCTTCAATTCCTTGTCATCTCCTTTCTTATGCATTATGATGATGTTAGCGTTCTTTCAAGACTGGTACTATTCCCGTCAGGAGACATTTCGTAAACAGGGTGGCTAGTTTTTCTCACACAATCTGTCCTCCATCTTTCAGCAGATCTGATGTTGCCTGATCCTCACCAGCAGCTTTGCCTTTTTGCATGCTCTCCAAAACTTTTCTGACTTCTGCTACCATTACTGGTGGGGTGTTATCTGGGTTACCGCTAGTTCTTATGGTATTAAAGTCACGGTTTTCCCGGCTACTGTACAGATCTCTGTAAAACTCCTCCGCTATTTTAACTATCCTATCCATAGAGGTAGTTATTTTGAGTTCCTTGCCCCTTGGTGCATACATCCGATTTTTTTTCTATCCCAAGTTTCCTCCGCACTGCTGTGAAGCTTCCTCCGTTTTTCGGAGCGTGTTCAATTCTCTCCATGTTTTACCTTCTTACATCGGATATCTTACGCCTAGTAATCAACTTCGAAAGCTTCGTCAAATCTATTTTGTCAGTTGTACTTGAGACTTTCATGATTTGACGCTTTTTAATGAAATTCTTCGTTTCCTGGGAAAGCTTGCCAGTGTACTGTCTAACTACCCTGCCTCCAACCTCCAGTGCACACTCCGTAATGATATTCATCGGATTATCATTATTGTATCTACGCTAAGGTTGGTTTCCTCACTAAGAGCCGAATACCTGTTCTGAAGCAACATTCTGAATTCCTGTACTTTCCCTCTCAGTGCTAGCTCATTGATTGGCTTCTTGCGTATCAGTTTCTATTGTTCCTTTCTCAAGTCTAGGCGATTTCGAGACCGTACTATTCTATGGTCACTGCATTGTGCCTTGCCAACCACTTCCACATCCTGCACGATGCCTGGGTGTGCAATAATTATGGAGTATATTTCGTTCTTATTTTCGCAATTAGGACTTCTCCATGTTCACTCGCGGTTTCCTCGTTTTCGGTAGAAGGTATTCGAAATCCGTAAATTATTGCAATCTGCGAATTCTACTAATAGCTCTCCTCTGGCGTTTCTAGTACCGATGCCATAATCTCCTACTGCCAGGTCTCCAGCCTGTTTTTTCCCTACCTTTGCGCTATAGACTCCCATCAGTATTGTATTTTGTGTTTTTACCTTACTCATTGCCGAATCCACGTCTTCATAGAAGTTTTCAACTGAAGCGTCATCATAGCTGGATGTAGGCGCGTAAGCCTGTACCACCTTCTTCTTGTATCTCTTATTCAGTTTAATTACGATACCTACCACCCTTTCATTGATGCTATAGTGTTCGCCTATGTTGCCATCTATGTTTCTGTGAATTAAGAGCCCCACTCCTAATTCCCTTCTGTCAGCCAAGCCCCAATAGCAAAGCACGTGCCCAATTTGTAGCACCGTCTAGGCCTCATCTGTCCTTCTAACCTCACTGAGTCTTATTATATCCAATTTAACACCCTTTAGCCCCTCGAATAGTACAGCTAGACTTCCCTCACTAGATAATGTTCTAGCGTTAAACGTTGCCGTGTTCAGGTTCCAATGGCGGCCTGTCCGGATCCAGAGATTCATAGCACCCTCTGCTGCGTTGCAGATCTGACCGCCGCCGTGGTCAGTTGCTTCGCAGCTGCTGGGGACTGAGGGCCGTGAGTTATTTGACGTACACATGTGGGAGGTGGTGGCCAGATACTGCACCAGGGTGGCCAATCCTTCTCTGGTGAAGGACTGCGTTCTCGGTGGTGGTTACCGGTGAGGCCGCACCCCATGCCTCGTAATTGTCATGATATGCGCGGTAGGTTCATCTGGTGCGCGATGTTTGTGAGTTTGTGCTGTGCCGTGCGCCGACGAAGATGACGATGAGACAAGGAAAAGGCGGAATCGTGTCGTCAAAGTCAAGCCAAGCGATGGGGAGAGAGAGGAAGAAGACGAGGACGGGGCGTTCGAGAAGAAGGATCCGAACGAAACAGTGGCAGGCTGAAGCGCTCGTCGGGTCGTGGTCCCGAAGCCTACCCGTGCCTGTGGTCCGCACGAGCCTGGCTCCCTTCTACCGTGTGATCCAGCAGCCGGCGCCGGTCCGTTGTACTCGGATCCGGGCGTTTTCCAGACCTGGGCCTACTACTGGCTGTCCGGGACGTGCTTGCCACACATCGACTCTGCCTCACGCTCCGCTCCGACCATGCCTGAGTCATCGCTGATGTCGGCGTAAGACGCAACGCAACGCATCGACTCATCTGCCTTCGACGTCACACGGTGAAGTGTTTCAAACCTTGTGTAGTGCAGTGGGGGACTACGCTAAGCGTCAGACCTTGTCTTTTGAGAACGTGTGTCGTGCTCGTACCTAAGGCAGTTCTTCGCTGTTGCCATGTAACACGCCAAGCTTCATTATCGTTTTTTTTTGTTCTTTTTTGTGGCATTAAAGCCTTATAACTCAAGTTGCAAATGTCTTCGTCAGTCTCGACAACGATTATCTAAGTTGCCGTGATTACACGAACCTTATCCCTCACAATTGGCGTCCGCGCGACAGGACGAAGCCGTTTGCACTGGGTTGAAATCTATAGGGAAGATGAGTGAGCAAGAGCTTATAACGCTAGCGGAACGCATGGGGCTTCAAGGAGCCGAGCTAAAGACGTGGGTAGACGCGCGGTTAGAGCGGGCTCATGAGGAATCTGTGCAAGCGCGTGAAGAGCGTTCCGCGGAAAGGCAGGCGGCGAAGGAACGTTTGGAGATAGAAGAGAGAACTCTTCAACTGCGAATTCGACTAGCTGAAGTTGAAGGTAGCCGAGAGCCAACAGCGCGGGACCGCGAACTTGAGAGGAGTCAAAGCCGCCCGTGCTTGATCAATCCTCACAACCTGATTCCAGTGTTTGACGAGGGGCGTGACGATCTCGATGCGTATCTCAAGAGGTTCGAACGCGTAGCAGTTGGTCAAGAGTGGCCTGAGGAGAAGTGGGCGACAGCGCTTAGTTTATGCCTCAGTGGGGAAGCATTGAAAGTCTTCGGTCGTCTGTCGCCAGAAGACTCAATGGATTACCAGAGTACGAAAATGGCCTTGCTCCAGAGGTTTCGTTTCACAGCCGAAGGCTATCGAGAAAAGTTTCGGCAAAGCAAGCCTGAAGACGGCGAAACTGGTAAACAGTACGCCACGAGATTACAGAGTTACTTCGATAGATGGCTGGAAATGTCGGAAACGGACAAGGACTTTGCATCCGTGCGCAACCTCATTGTAGCTGAGCAGTTTCTGAATAACTGCCACGATCGCCTGGCACTTTTTCTAAGGGAGAAGAAATGCAGGACGGTAAAAGAAATGGCAGAAGCAGCTGATACCTTCTTGGAAGCCCAGCGGCAAACAAACTTGTTGGTATTTCGTACCAAGTCTGCAAACAACATTCCCAAGGAGCAAGAAGGATTTACTTATACCCAGCCTCCTCTTAGATGTTTCGTCTGTGATCGACCCGGCCACAGAGCATCAGATTGCCGCACGAAACCCCAACGAGTCTTCTGTGGGCACTGTCGGAAGCCCGGCCACGATGCAAGAGCGTGCCCAAGCAACGGCGGGTCAAAGAAAATGACATCTTGCATCGTGTCTACTGACCAGAAGTCTGAGACGCCCCGATTTGCCGATGATTCATCACAAGATGAATATGTTGCTAGTGCACTCCGAACGCGCACTACAACAGCTACACGAAACTTGCCGGTGTTACAGGGAGAAGTGTTTGGACATACTGTATCAGTCTTGAGGGATACTGGAAGCAACACCCTGGTCGTGCGACGTTCCCTCGTTCCCGATGATGCGCTGACGGGTACTACCGCCACTATTTTATTGGCCGATGGTAGTTGCATCGAGGTACCGGAAGCAGAAGTACGGATTCTATCGCCCTATTTCACCGGAAATGCGATAGTCAAATGCATGACGTCGCCACTTTACGATGTCATCGTAGGAAATGTTCCCGGCGCCCGTGACGCTAATGACCCCGACTCAACGTGGAAGGAGTCAGCGAGCCTGAAGTCGGAAACTAATCAGGCATTGAATTCTGAAGAGAAATCCAAGGATGGATGCGGGACGAATAGCACAGTCATGGTTGGTGTTTCAAGCAAAGAACATCGCCGGAAGCTCACGACTGCTAAATTTGGAAACTTAGAGTTGACACAGGAGTCATTTCGCCAAAAACAAGAGGAAGACCGGTCGCTGGATGTTTGTAGGGCGAAAGTCGACACCCTCATCCGCGGTAAAGGAGCCACATACCACTCATTTATGTTCGAGAAAGGAATCTTGTACCGCGTTTACCACTTGACTCCGGGTAAATCAGTTCAACAAGCGGTGGTTCCAAAGGCGTTGCGTGTCCATGTGTTGCACTTGGCACATGAATCACCGATATCTGGTCACCAGGGTATCAAGAAGACGAAGGACCGAGTTTTAGAGTCGTTTTATTGGCCCGGTGTACAGGAGGAGGTACGAAGATTCGTAAAATCATGCGACGCATGCCAAAGGACATATCTCAAAGGCAAAGTAGGCAAGGCGCCTCTTGGACGGATGCCTTTGATTGACACGCCATTCGAACGTGTGGCCGTTGATGTCATTGGACCTCTGACGCCGATTTCAAAGAAGGGTAATCGGTACATTCTTACCCTTGTGGATTTCGCCACTCGGTACCCGGACGCGGTGGCTTTGCCCGCAATTGATTCGGCAACAGTAGCAGATGGACTACTGGAGATGTTCTCTCGAATAGGATTTCCACGGGAGATCCTCTGTGATCAAGCATCCTGCTTCACGTCAGGCCTGATGGAAAAGGTGAATGCTTTGCTTGCTATTCGACATTTGAGCTCGACGCCTTACCACCCGATATGCAATGGCTTGGTCGAAAGGTTCAACGGCACTTTGAAACAGATGTTGCGCAAGTTGTGCCAAGAGAAGCCGAAGTCATGGGACCGATTTCTTGCGCCTCTGTTATTCGCCTATCGAGAAGTACCTCAGGCCAGTATGGGCTTCTCGCCGTTTGAACTGATCTACGGCCGGCACGTCCGAGGACCCCTGGATATATTGAAGGAACTCTGGACAGGGGAAGACCTAGAGGAAGATATCAAGACTACTTACGGATACGTGCTGGATCTGAGAGAACGTCTTGAACGCACCTTGAAGCTGGCTCAAGAGAATCTCTCCCGAGCTCAACACTCGCAAAAGAAGTATTATGACCGAACCTCCAAAACCCGACAGCTCAAAGTTGGTGACCGGGCTCTTATATTGCTCCCAACCAGGGAAAACAAGCTTCTTATGCACTGGAAGGGGCCATTTCCGGTTACAGGAAAAAAGAATGACCACGACTATTGGTTGGACCTTGGGCACACCACGGAAATGTTTCACTTAAACATGCTCAAGCGCTACGAAGAACGTCAACCAGAAGTCACTAGTCAAGCTTCGTCGTTCAGACTGACCATCAACCGCTACGATACCTCTCTCAAGCCAAGCATTTGAACAGCCGGATCTTCCGCTGGAGTCTCGCATTGCAAGAGTACACCTTTCGCGTTGAGCATATCAAAGGATCAGAGAACGTAGGTGCTGATTATATGAGCAGGCTACAGGTGTAGGTGCTAGCTATACAACATTAATGTAATAATGTACCATATGCCTAGGGACTCTCACGTACAGACTATTCTCTTGGTGCAACAGTTCTGTACATTTGTTTGTCGTAAGTCTTGTCTCCCGCGCACTTTGGACAGTTTAAAAAAAAAAACTTTTGAAAGGGGGGACTTTTGTCATGATATGCGCGGTAGGTTCATCTGGTGCGCGATGTTTGTGAGTTTGTGCTGTGCCGTGCGCCGACGAAGATGACGATGAGACAAGGAAAAGGCGGAATCGTGTCGTCAAAGTCAAGCCAAGCGATGGGGAGAGAGAGGAAGAACACGAGGACGGGGCGTTCGAGAAGAAGGATCCGAACGAAACAGTGGCAGGCTGAAGCGCTCGTCGGGTCGTGGTCCCGAAGCCTACCCGTGCCTGTGGTCCGCACGAGCCTGGCTCCCTTCTACCGTGTGATCCAGCAGCCGGCGCCGGTCCGTTGTACTCGGATCCGGGCGTTTTCCAGACCTGGGCCTACTACTGGCTGTCCGGGACGTGCTTGCCACACATCGACTCTGCCTCACGCTCCGCTCCGACCATGCCTGAGTCATCGCTGATGTCGGCGTAAGACGCAACGCAACGCATCGACTCATCTGCCTTCGACGTCACACGGTGAAGTGTTTCAAACCTTGTGTAGTGCAGTGGGGGACTACGCTAAGCGTCAGACCTTGTCTTTTGAGAACGTGTGTCGTGCTCGTACCTAAGGCAGTTCTTCGCTGTTGCCATGTAACACGCCAAGCTTCATTATCGTTTTTTTTCGTTCTTTTTTGTGGCATTAAAGCCTTATAACTCAAGTTGCAAATGTCTTCGTCAGTCTCGACAACGATTATCTAAGTTGCCGTGATTACACGAACCTTATCCCTCACAATTGGCGTCCGCGCGACAGGACGAAGCCGTTTGCACTGGGTTGAAATCTATAGGGAAGATGAGTGAGCAAGAGCTTATAACGCTAGCGGAACGCATGGGGCTTCAAGGAGCCGAGCTAAAGACGTGGGTAGACGCGCGGTTAGAGCGGGCTCATGAGGAATCTGTGCAAGCGCGTGAAGAGCGTTCCGCGGAAAGGCAGGCGGCGAAGGAACGTTTGGAGATAGAAGAGAGAACTCTTCAACTGCGAATTCGACTAGCTGAGGTTGAAGGTAGCCGAGAGCCAACAGCGCGGGACCGCGAACCTGAGAGGAGTCAAAGCCGCCCGTGCTTGATCAATCCTCACAACCTGATTCCAGTGTTTGACGAGGGGCGTGACGATCTCGATGCGTATCTCAAGAGGTTCGAACGCGTAGCAGTTGGTCAAGAGTGGCCTGAGGAGAAGTGGGCGACAGCGCTTAGTTTATGCCTCAGTGGGGAAGCATTGAAAGTCTTCGGTCGTCTGTCGCCAGAAGACTCAATGGATTACCAGAGTACGAAAATGGCCTTGCTCCAGAGGTTTCGTTTCACAGCCGAAGGCTATCGCGAAAAGTTTCGGCAAAGCAAGCCTGAAGACGGCGAAACTGGTAAACAGTACGCCACGAGATTACAGAGTTACTTCGATAGATGGCTGGAAATGTCGGAAACGGACAAGGACTTTGCATCCGTGCGCAACCTCATTGTAGCTGAGCAGTTTCTGAATAACTGCCACGATCGCCTGGCACTTTTTCTAAGGGAGAAGAAATGCAGGACGGTAAAAGAAATGGCAGAAGCAGCTGATACCTTCTTGGAAGCCCAGCGGCAAACAAACTTGTTGGTATTTCGTACTACGTCTGCAAACAACATTCCCAAGGAGCAAGAAGGATTTACTTATACCCAGCCTCCTCTTAGATGTTTCGTCTGTGATCGACCCGGCCACAGAGCATCAGATTGCCGCACGAAACCCCAACGAGTCTTCTGTGGGCACTGTCGGAAGCCCGGCCACGATGCAAGAGCGTGCCCAAGCAACGGCGGGTCAAAGAAAATGACATCTTGCATCGTGTCTACTGACCAGAAGTCCGAGACGCCCCGATGTGCCGATGATTCATCACAAGATGAATATGTTGCTAGTGCACTCCGAACGCGCACTGCAACAGCTACACGAAACTTGCCGGTGTTACAGGGAGAAGTGTTTGGACATACTGTATCAGTCTTGAGGGATACTGGAAGCAACACCCTGGTCGTGCGACGTTCCCTCGTTCCCGATGATGCGCTGACGGGTACTACCGCCACTATTTTATTGGCCGATGGTAGTTGCATCGAGGTACCGGAAGCAGAAGTACGGATTCTATCGCCCTATTTCACCGGAAATGCGATAGTCAAATGCATGACGTCGCCACTTTACGATGTCATCGTAGGAAATGTTCCCGACGCCCGTGACGCTAATGACCCCGACTCAACGTGGAAGGAGTCAGCGAGCCTGAAGTCGGAAACTAATCAGGCATTGAATTCTGAAGAGAAATCCAAGGATGGATGCGGGACGAATAGCACAGTCATGGTTGGTGTTTCAAGCAAAGGACATCGCCGGAAGCTCACGACTGCTAAATTTGGAAACTTAGAGGTTACACAGGAGTCATTTCGCCAAAAACAAGAGGAAGACCGGTCGCTGGATGTTTGTAGGGCGAAAGTCGACACCCTCATCTGCGGTAAAGGAGCCACATACCAATCATTTATGTTCGAGAAAGGAATCTTGTACCGCGTTTACCACTTGACTCCGGGTAAATCCGTTCAACAAGCGGTGGTTCCAAAGGCGTTGCGTGTCCATGTGTTGCACTTGGCACATGAATCACCGATATCTGGTCACCAGGGTATCAAGAAGACGAAGGACCGAGTTTTGGAGTCGTTTTATTGGCCCGGTGTACAGGAGGAGGTACGAAGATTCGTAAAATCATGCGACGCATGCCAAAGGACATATCCCAAAGGCAAAGTAGGCAAGGCGCCTCTTGGACGGATGTCTTTGATTGACACGCCATTCGAACGTGTGGCCGTTGATGTCATTGGACCTCTGACGCCGATTTCAAAGAAGGGTAATCGGTACATTCTTACCCTTGTGGATTTCGCCACTCGGTACCCGGACGCGGTGGCTTTGCCCGCAATTGATTCGGCAACAGTAGCAGATGGACTACTGGAGATGTTCTCTCGAATAGGATTTCCACGGGAGATCCTCTGTGATCAAGCATCCTGCTTCACGTCAGGCCTGATGGAAGAGGTGAATGCTTTGCTTGCTATTCGACATTTGAGCTCGACGCCTTACCACCCGATATGCAATGGCTTGGTCGAAAGGTTCAACGGCACTTTGAAACAGATGTTGCGCAAGTTGTGCCAAGAGAAGCCGAAGTCTTGGGACCGATTTCTTGCGCCTCTGTTATTCGCCTATCGAGAAGTACCTCAGGCCAGTATGGGCTTCTCGCCGTTTGAACTGATCTACGGCCGGCACGTCCGAGGACCCCTGGATATATTGAAGGAACTCTGGACAGGGGAAGACCTAGAGGAAGATATCAAGACTACTTACGGATACGTGCTGGATCTGAGAGAACGTCTTGAACGCACCTTGAAGCTGGCTCAAGAGAATCTCTCCCGAGCTCAACACTCGCAAAAGAAGTATTATGACCGAACCTCCAAAACCCGACAGCTCAAAGTTGGTGACCGGGCTCTTATATTGCTCCCAACCAGGGAAAACAAGCTTCTTATGCACTGGAAGGGGCCATTTCCGGTTACAGGAAAAAAGAATGACCACGACTATTGGTTGGACCTTGGGCACACCACGAAAATGTTTCACTTAAACATGCTCAAGCGCTACGAAGAACGTCAACCAGAAGTCACTAGTCAAGCTTCGTCGTTCAGACTGACCATCAACCGCTACGATACCTCTCTCAAGCCAAGCATTTGAACAGCCGGATCTTGCGCTGGAGTCTCGCATTGCAAGAGTACACCTTTCGCGTTGAGCATATCAAAGGATCAGAGAACGTAGGTGCTGATTATATCAGCAGGCTACAGGTGTAGGTGCTAGCTATACAACATTAATGTAATAATGTACCATATGTCACGTACAGACTATTCTCTTGGTGCAACAGTTCTGTACATTTGTTTGTCGTAAGTCTTGTCTCCCGCGCACTTTGGACAGTTTAAAAAAAAAACTTTTGAAAGGGGGGACTTTTGTCATGATATGCGCGGTAGGTTCATCTGGTGCGCGATGTTTGTGAGTTTGTGCTGTGCCGTGCGCCGACGAAGATGACGATGAGACAAGGAAAAGGCGGAATCGTGTCGTCAAAGTCAAGCCAAGCGATGGGGAGAGAGAGGAAGAAGACGAGGACGGGGCGTTCGAGAAGAAGGATCCGAACGAAACAGTGGCAGGCTGAAGCGCTCGTCGGGTCGTGGTCCCGAAGCCTACCCGTGCCTGTGGTCCGCACGAGCCTGGCTCCCTTCTACCGTGTGATCCGGCAGTCGGCGCCGGTCCGTTGTACTCGGATCCGGGCCTTTTCCAGACCTGGGCCTACTACTGGCTGTCCGGGACGTGCTTGCCACACATCGACTCTGCCTCACGCTCCGCTCCGACCATGCCTGAGTCATCGCTGATGTCGGCGTAAGACGCAACGCAACGCATCGACTCATCTGCCTTCGACGTCACACGGTGAAGTGTTTCAAACCTTGTGTAGTGCAGTGGGGGACTACGCTAAGCGTCAGACCTTGTCTTTTGAGAACGTGTGTCGTGCTCGTACCTAAGGCAGTTCTTCGCTGTTGCCATGTAACACGCCAAGCTTCATTATCGTTTTTTTCGTTCTTTTTTGTGGCATTAAAGCCTTATAACTCAAGTTGCAAATGTCTTCGTCAGTCTCGACAACGATTATCTAAGTTGCCGTGATTACACGAACCTTATCCCTCACAGTAATACAGTTCCATAACCACGCGGATTTTTTTTATCCGGTTGGGAGGTGCGCGGCACCGGGATTTGAAGCACGGACCTTTTGCATGCGAGGCGAATGCTCTAGCCACTGCGCCATCGCTGCTTTCTTCGCAGTACATATTTAGTACATGTAACTAACTCACTTTCTACTCGCGACTCAAACTCAGTGCTTACCACCTGGTGACCATGCCTGAAAACAGGGCTAAAAATGTCAACCTTGAAAACAGATATGTTCACACGTTGTGCGCGTTGAGAAGCGGCAGGCAGCATAATTAATATTTTTGCCATGCCCCAGCAAGAGTGCCAACAAGAAGCTAGCAATGATCTAAGAGCATTGCAGTGGGCCACGATGCGTGATATCACCGTGGTAAATCGGCAACATGTCATTCTATCGATTACCAAAAGATGCATGCAGACAACGCGTGATTAAGCATACCAATGCAGCTGTTGGACACTACGGTGATTGATTGATTTGTGTGGTTTAACGTCCCAAAACCACTATTTGATTATGAGAGACGCCGTCGTGGAGGGCTCCAGAAATTTTGACCACCTGGGGTTCTTGAAAGTGCACCCAAATCTGAGTACATGGGCATACAACATTTCCGCCTCCATCGGAAATTGGATCCTCCTCGGTTAGAACAACGTTAGTTAGCGCGTGCGCATGCTTAATAATACTCGGGCTTCTCTAGGCGTGGCGTACAGTTTTGTCTATGTAAGCAAGCGCTTTAGAATAATCGCTGCATTAGGTGCATGACAGTGTTTTCGCATATGTTTTTTTCTCTAGCGCTAGTCGTATTTTCACATTTGGCTGCTGTGATCCTTACCCCGAGAATTCTTGAATTTGCATGTGTTTATATATATGAACACCAACGCGCACGCGAAGGTCACGGGTGCGTTGCAAGAGTGCCCGTAGGTTAGTATATATATATATATATATATATATATATATATATATATTATCTCCATGCATGCATAATCTGCGTCCATATATCTGCTTTCAATAATAACGGCTGTCAAGGCGAACAAGCCGGTGTTCGGATGGACCGGGCCTTATTGATCACAAACGCAATAACAAACGAAAAGAAAGTAACACTACTATTACAATCAAAATACGATTTGTCTTTTCTCAAGATACACTGCCCCAAGGATATCTCCGTACTGTAATCAAGTGAAACATATGCTAATCCAATTTTTGATGAAACAATGAAAGTCAGTGGGACACATGCAATGGGAAACACGAGCCACAGCACAGTTACCTCGAAAACTGCTGAGGCGTTGCCTGTAGCAAGGTAGCAACGCAGTACAAAAGTGCAAGAGCTTTGGAGAGGCCCGCTACACATGACCAGTTATCTTCAACCGCGAGCTCGCTAGATGGGATTTTCAACTTGAAGTCTGATGCGGTTCTCTTAACATCTTTGCGCGCAAAGTAACTAGTACAAAGGAGATATTTTTATGCCGATTAGATGCGGTGGTCGACGGCCAGCATCCTTTTGCCTCTGCGAAAGCAATGTGATTTAATGCCAAAATCAACAAACTTCCACAAAGCGCTAAGCAAAAGCCCCATGTGGACCCCGTTAAGCATAGCCATCTTTTTTTTTTGAGCAGCGTTGCCAGAACAACGACCGTTCACTTGAGTTTATAATAAAATAAAGAAAAAACGACAAAATTATCCATGAAGCAAATCTAGAAAATATCAATTGAACATAAAGTGATGTCACAGAATTGGTGTTGAATAACTTGGTGAATTAGAAACAGTGTAATATTTCAGAGAATATATTCGAGTATATCGAAAATTACGCATATTTAGGAGTTCTACTTAAAGTACTACAAAAAAACCAATCCAGAATAAAACCTGACGGCAGCGTTATTCGCAGCCACTTCCAACGCACTTCTTCTGTTGTCAAGGAGACCTCTGTGGCAAAAAAATGAAAAAAAAACGTGGCTGATCCTCTTATAGCAAATCGGCATTACACGTTTCGCAAAAGTGAAACGTGTTTTCACAGAGAAAGGCGAGTGTTAGTTTAGCATTGCTTCAGCAACAGCAAGAAACTGCATAGTCGTGTTGAGAATGGCAAGCAGCTCAAAACTTGCTGGGCATGCATCACGCCGCAAAGACGGGTGAACATAGCATACACAGGACTAGCGCGGTTCAACAACTGTCACAGCTCGACGCCTAGAGCGCGTAATTCAAACCGGATGAAGAACGCACGAAACAAGTGCACAAGTACACACACGACAAGCGCGAAATACAGTCACAATATTTGTTGCGTCGGGTGTCAGCATCATTCTCCTTTTATAAACGGTGCCACGTCCGACGTGGCCTTCGTGCTCTCCCAAATTATGAGACTCATAAGCGCACACGCATGAAAGACCACGCCCCGTAGAAGCTGCGCTACGTGGAGGTGCCATGTTGAGGCGCTTTAGAGCGCCCATAACGCAATGCCGCGGAAAAATCTCGCCGCTGATAACAAAACGTACTGAAGTTTCGAATCTCTGAGGTCTTCCAAACCTTGCGAACTGCATATAAATGAATGGCCGCTAGTATTCCTCACACCGCACGTGTTGTGACGCAGTGGTTGGCGCTGCGTGCTCAAGATCAAGAAGTTTCTGGGCCGATTCCGCGCTATCTTTGTTTGATATTTGATTTTTGTTTCTTTGCCTTCTCTCAGTATACATAGTAGTTGAATAGAAAACGTGCCGTCATCAGCAACGTTTCGTTGAAGCCATTCTATGCAGACTTAGAATTGGGCCCATGCACAATTTTTTGCTTAAAAAAGAAGACATGCCACAATATGCAACATTTCTACAGCCTTTACCAATCGTACATATTCTCATTATGCATCCGTGCATTGAAACAGAAAGAAATAGTTCAAAGAACTATACAAAAATCATATACCTATGCACTCGAGTTTATTTTTGTGAAGATTTACAAGTTTTCTTGAGAAACCTGCTCAGTTTCTTGCATGACGGAGGGTTTTTACATAATGTTTAGGATTACATGACACGTAACGCCTATCACAAAACAGCTTGTGTTTAGCACAGCTTAGCCTAAGTTGCCCTTAGATCTAATTCAATCAACATTTCTCAACGTAACTTTCGTAATGGAAGTAGGTGAGCGGAGCCGTGGTGAACCCCGGTATGAAACACTTGTATGTTAAAATACAATTGGCCTGCACTGGCAGCTTTGACATAACGGCTGATACGAGAATGACAGCCAAGAAACTAGAAAATTATTTCTTGAGAAGTGTTCAAAGCCAAACAAGTGATACGTATATGGCCATGTAGACAAAAAAACTCACGGCTATCTGTCGGTATATTCGGCAGAGGGGGGGGGGGCTTTCTTTATTGCATTGAATTTTTTTACTTTGCTGCAAAACTGTTCTTTAATAATATTTTGAGCAAGATCTTAGGCTAGAAAGCTCGTTGTTTTTGTGACGATTGTATACTTTCCGGTGACACGTTCTGCTGTTTATTGGACACTTGTGGACGATAGTAAAGGTTTCCACCTTCAGGTTGAAAGGGCAGCGCGTCTCATCAACAGACATACCTGTTTGGTGGTTTAAAGAGTGTATGACATTTCTGAATTTCCCAAACATTTAATAACTGCTGCTCCTGCTGGCCGTGATCCTGACTTGGAGTAAGTAAAGTGCTATACGCGTACGCTCGGAAGTTTTAAGCCCCAACTTTCTTGATTCATTTACATTTCTCTAATTTGCGTTACTCCACGCTTCCGTTTACTGTTAACCATTTATTTATTTTTAGGAAAAGTCCTTGTACTACAGCTTTCACGTGATATTTTCACCAGAATATTAGTGCACGTGCGAGCTTGCTATGAAAAACACAAAGGGACCCAGACAAAGGGAGCCTGCATATTTCGAAATAAGACAGTGAAAACAGCACCGTGCGATTACCAGCGACCACTTGTCGACGTTCACCGCTTTTTTAAATGCGAAGCTTTCCTTGGCGAACTTGGGCGATTTTGAGCATATCTATCTATCTATCCATCTATCTATCTATCTATCTATTTATCTATCTATCTATCTATCTATCTATCTATCTATCTATATATCTATCTATCTATCTATCTATCTATCTATCCCTCTCAATGTCTGTCTGTCTGTCTGTCTTTCTTTCTTTCTGTCTGTCCATTCATCTGCCCGCTTACGTCTGGGTTCTCCCATGATCACCCCCTCACCTTGGCGTGAAACAAAATTGGCATGGCAGGATAAGATTGTACTACAATTAGGACGCGCTCATCTAGACATGAAAAATGCCATAATCCTGTCGAGTACGTCGTCAAACACTTTCCGTCAGACAGTGGCACATACTCACGGGCGGGTATTTGCCGCTGGTGAGCAGGCATGAGTAACAGGAGATCGACAGTATCTACCCAGGAACGACGAGAACACATATGGGCAATTTTAGCGCGTGAGCGTTAAGCAATACCCTGACATCAGTAGCGTCGACCCAACATAGGCATATGATAATTGTCAGTGTTAAGAAAACAAGATTGGCAGATACCACGTACAGTGGGAATCAACGATATGCAAAACACGAATGAGAAATGTTATTATGCCACTTAACATCAGCACAACGTTACGAGGTGGTATAATATGCCATTCATGACTTCCGTGTCATGATTCTCACGTTTGGATGCGTCCCTTACCTTCGTCATCCATTGACGTCACATAACACCAAATTTGGTATATAGTTTGAAGTTTATTCATAACCGAAAACATACAGCATTGATCTATCATGTGATTGAAGTTGAAGGGGTGATAAAGGAAACTGAATGCCCATACAAAGCACTGACCCTTGCCCTTGGCCAGAATAATGGACAACACTCTGAATATACGTACATGTAGGTCATATATATATATATGTAGCACAATTATGCAAATTACCAATGTCTAAGAACAATATTAGGTAGAAATGCAATATCTAGATCAACTAGAAGCATAATTTTTTGAACTTGAATACCTCAAAAGAAACAAATTAGGTGCATATCCACGGCGAAACAGGAAAGAAAACGAGAATAAAAAATAATTAACATTCGTGAAAATTCTCTACGGAATAAAAAAAATTGAGGAGTAGAAACCGTTGTTGTGAACATGATTTAAACAAGTGAAAACTTGCGAATAAGCGAAACGGAATATGCGTGACCTGAAAGAACTGGGACGCGTGCTTACAAAAAATTACATGAGATGAGAAAACTTATACATTATTACAAAAAATGGACGTATCATGCTTGAAGCATCAGTAGATAATCGTGTATATTTATTTTAAAAATAGCTACTGATACACTTTCAATGACTATGCTAATGGTCATGGGGTTTGAATTTAAGAACGAAGAAATAAAGTGTGCTAGCTTTTGTTCTCCATCTTTGGTCCGAATCCTCTCACTGTAATAGATGGTTTTCTCAAAACTGAACGTTTGTTGTTTTCTCAGGTAAGCAAGGTTAAATATATCGACGTTCGAGGTCATGTGATCATGAAAGACTGTCACCCGTTTTTTATGAAAATATCTTGAAAAAAAAGCAGGTCCCACGTACAGCATGATTCGATGATATGCGAAGCACGAATGCGGAAGGCTGATAAGTCATTCTGTTATCAGCAAAAAGTTACGAGGTGAACGTAAGAGATGCTGTAGATGACTTTCGTGCCATTATTGTCATGTTTGGATGTGTCATTTACTTTCGTCATCTATTCATGTCACGCGATACCAAATTTATCAAATGTGGAGCTAGCGAAACGGCCGCTAGGACGCCTTGAGCAAGGTATAATGTTATGTTCTTACATGAAACGCGTGTCAGGATTATGAACTTTGCACCAGTCGTATACTTTTGTCATCCCTTCACGTCACGTAACACCTGATTTGGTATATGTGGAGTTAACAAAACGTGCGTGAGCGCGTCATGAAAGGCCCAACGAAGGGCCCAATGAATGGCCCATGAAGGGCCCATGAAGGGCCCAACAAACGTGCGCGCGCGCTGGGGCCAGCGACTCTACATTGGCAAAATGTGAGCACTCTATAGACTGACACCAGGCGCGACCGGTGCGACCAGCGTCCGTCGGCGTTGCCCGACGACAACCGGCGCGCAATGTGACATGCTGCATTTCGCAATGATGCGTTACCCTGACCACCCTGCGTCTCGCTGTTTTCGTTACGGAGGGACGCCGGACGCTCTGAAACGCGCGTGAGTCAAAGCAACGCAGCGCGGCGCGCACCGGTGAGTTGTCACAGAGAGAGAGAGAGAGAGAGAGAGAGAGAGAGAGATAAATAGAGAGGAAAGGCAGGGAGGTTAAAGTTGTCACAGAACGAGCGCTAAAAATGGGCGCGCCGCCAAGTTCTTGGGATAACGGGCGGGAGAAACGCCGCGAGGTCAAAAAAAAGAAAACGAACATCCAAGGCTCCCAGGGCGCGCGCTTTCCCCTCGGAAGCGTGGCTTCGCCGACGAACCTCCTCACCCCACATCGGCGGCCCAGCAAGCCCGCGATATTTCTTGAACGAAGGAGGCGTGGCCACGCCGAGTTGAGTCATCCGACGCGGAGGGCAGTCGAACCGTCTCGCCTCTCCCCAGCCTTCGCTGCGTATCGCGCTGACGAAATGACGAGAACCTTCTGGAATCTCCCACGGAAGGTATTTAATCGAGCGGCCGATACGAGAGAGCAGGAGAAGACGGAAGTGAACGCCAGAGCGCGTAGGGATTCCGCCGTGTAGTCGGCGAAGGTATTGGTCCGTAGGGACGAAGACGGAGATGAAGAGGATTTCCACCTGAGGGGTGAAGGCTCGAGCTACAAGCAAGAGCGTGTGTTTACAGCTATCGAGCGAAGACGCGTGGCAACAGCTGCGTGTGTGAAGCCGACGTGTTTCCGCAGAGAAGTTTGAAGCTTGGAGAGTGGCCGATTGAAGACGCGAGGTTTCCTGGAAGAGAAACTTCGGCGAGGTTTCCTGGAAGAGAAACTTCGGGACAGCGGAACGGCATCAACGCTGGACTTTGAGTGAGTGATTCTCGGAAGAGTATCATTGAGACTTTGGTTCCAAGGACTTTGGACTGAATTGGTTTTCTATCTCTTGGTTGTTCAATGTTCAAAGGGTCTTGGTTGTTCAATGCATGCGACTGCATTGTAGTGTGTACTGTTGTCTGTGTCCGTTGTTCGAGTGTGGCTAATTGTACTGTGTAGTGTGTTGATTGATTGGTGACATATTGTACTCAGCTATTGTGGAGTGAGCATATTGGTGTATTGTTTTTCTGATCTGCCATTATTGAGAATATAATTTTGTTTGTTTATCAACTCTCGGCTCTGACTTGTTCTTTGGGCCACAGCCGGCGTCTGCTGGCGCACCAATGAGGGCCACTTCTAAATTGTCCACGCTTTCGTGGTGCGGTTCGGGGGGCCGATACTTCGGCTCTTGGAATTAGCCCGGCGATCGCCTGCCTGATTTACGGGACCTGTGTGACAATTAATCTGGCGTCCGCGACTCAAGACCTTTGGTGCACAGTGTGTCCAAAGTAGTGAGAAAGAGCCTCGAGTTGTTGATACTGCTATCGGACCGATTTTGTGTGTTGTTCAGTGTTCTCGTTAACGAGTGCAGGGGAGTGTTCCGATAGACTGATTTAGGCAGATACTTTTTGCACGCGGCAAGGTTTTACTTGCGAGTTGCGAGACACATTGGATCTCGAAAAGTTAGTTGCGCTTGGTGAGAAGATGGGTCTTTCCGGCGCCGAACTACGGAAGTGGGTCACCCAGAATGAAAAAGAAGAAAAAGAGAGAGCCAAGGAAGAAAAAGGAGCTGAGTTGGAACGAGAGAGGTTGGCAGCTGAGAGGGCCAAGGAAGAAAAAGCAGCTGAGTTGGAGCGAGAAAGGTTGGCAGCTGAGAGAGCGAAAGAAGAAAGAGAGCAGCAATTGAAGTTGGAGCTGGAGAGAGAAAAGTTGGCAGCTGAAAGGGCGAGAGAAGAAAGAGAAGCAAAGAAGCGACAGCTGAAAGAAGAAAGAGAGGCAAGGGAGCGACAGCTGAAAGAAGAAAGAGGGCAGCAATTGAAGTTGGAGCTGGAGAGAGAAAGACTGGCAGCTGAGAGGGCGAAAGAAGAAAGAGAGGAAAGGGAACGGCAGCGACAGCACGAGATAGAACTCGAGCGCCTCCGTTTGCGACAGCCAAGTGAAACTCCCGTCCAATCTAGAGTTGAAAGCAGCGAACGAGAAGATCATGGTTTCCGCTTGAACCCAAGCAAGCTGCTCGTGGCGTTTGATGAAAGGAAGGACGACCTTGACGCGTACCTTCTCCGATTCGAGACGATTGCGAAGAGCCAGAATTGGCCGGAACATCAATGGGCAACTGCTTTGAGTACTTGCTTGAGTGGTAAAGCGCTCAGTGTGTACGATAGGCTGACGCCGACCGATGCAGCCAACTATGCAAAGGTGAAAGCTGCTTTGCTGAAGCGATTTAGATTTACTGTGGAAGGATTCAGGGACAGATTTCGGACAGGAAAACCAGCTGATGGTGAGACGGCTACGCAGTATGCTGCCCGACTTTGCCACTATTTCGACAGATGAATTGAACTTTCAGGGACAGCGCAGGAGTACGATGAACTTAGAGAGCTCCTAATTAGAGAACAGTTTCTTACTAGTTGCCACCCAAGCCTGTCGCTGTGCTTGAAAGAGAGGAAGGCCGAGTCACTTGAAGGAATGCTTGAATTGGCTGATCAATTCTTGGAAGCGCAAGGTGGAACTAATTTGGCCAAGGTAAAGAAGGAGTGTCCCGATGATTCGAAGAAATTGGCTCCCGAAGAAAAGAAGCGTGCACCAGAGAGCATTCCGCGATGTTTTCTGTGCAACCGAGTGGGTCATCGCGCGAAAAACTGTCGAACGATCTTTACGAGCACTACGGCAGTAAAATGTTTCAAGTGTGGTCAGACTGGGCACAAAGCAGACGCTTGTCGGAACGGAGTGAGTCAAACTCACCAGGTATCCTGTGTGCAAGTGGCACCGAAATCTGATAATAATGCCGTCACCAATGGATTCGTAGAGTTGAAAATGGGGAGAAAATTCCTATTGTGGGTGCTGTAATGTCAAAACAGCCAACCGGTGTTACGAAAGGAATGCCAACGCTGCCTGGAAAAGCTGCGGACAAAAAGATTACGGTGTTAAGAGATACCGGTAGCTCCACTGTTATCGTGCGGAGAGATTTGGTACGGAAAAGTGAGTTAACAGGCTAAACGAAACCGGTTTGCTTAATTGACGGTACAGTTCGGATGCTTCCCGAAGCAGAAATTGAGGTTGAAACCCCGTACTTCAGCGTGAAGGTTACTGCTCTATGCATAACGACGCCCCTGTACGACCTTGTCATCGGAAACATCGCCGGGGCGCGAGGACCGAATGATCCGGAATGTTTGGGAGAAGACCCTAAGATAGAGCCCTCGCCAACCCAGCGACCGCGAGATAGAGTGGAGGAGCATCCCGTGACGGATCTCACTAGAGCCCGAGGCGAAGCCGCGGCGCAAGAGACAGCGAAGGAGAAGACGATCGTGTCGAATAAGTTCACGTGCTGGGCAGCTGGACGTACGTCGGCACGATACCAACCTACCGACAGTGTAATGGTGACGGAGTTGGCCAGCCAAGCCCAAGGCCATGACATGAACGAGCTGGTAAATAAACAGATAGGACCCGTTGAATGTTATGACCCGTTAACGGTGTCGGAAGTGACAACGATGGCTGAGACGCCGCCTCAGATGTCGTCGTTGAAAAAGGCTCGCCGAAAAAGAACAAGGAAAAACAAGAAGAAATCGAGCGAGCACCGCAAGAAAGGACGCAAGCGCAGCTCGAAATACACAGGATAAGTGCTGAAGTCGAATAAGAATGTGTTTGGCAGTGCTGAGTGCCATACGTTGTGTTAATGTTGTGTTATCCTGTGTCACAAGTGTCGAAGTGTCTGTGCTGTGGTGTGATGTATAGTGTTGTATAATTGTTGTAATGAGAGAACTTTGTACGTTTGTATTGTTTGGAATGTGTGATGAAGTGTTGTAGTCATGTACCTGTGGCTATATTTCATGTGTTGTGGAATTGAACTACAATGTAAGATTGTATTGAGCGATCTATCGCGAATGTGAAGTGTCGTGAGCGACGGTTTGTGTTACAGTCTTTCAGAGTGTGTGGTGACGGTTCGCGCTCGTTTGTGTGGTTTTGAATACTATGAGATAATATTCTTAAAGTGGGGGGCAGTGTCACAGAACGAGCGCTAAAAATGGGCGCGCCGCCAAATTCTTGCGATAACGGGCGGGAGAAACGCCACGAGGTCAAAAGAAAAAAAAAGAAAACGAACATCCAAGGCTCCCCGGGCGTGCGCTCTCCCCTCGGAAGCGTGGCTTCGCCGACGAACCTCCTTACCCCACATCGGCGGCCCAGCAAGCCCGCGATATTTCTAGAACGAAGGAGGCGTGGCCACGCCGAGTTGAGTCATCCGACGCGGAGGGCAGTCGAACCGTCTCGCCTCTCCCCAGCCTTCGCTGCGTATCGCGCCAACGAAATGACGAGAACCTTCTGGAATCTCCCGTGGAAGGTATTTAATCGAGCGGCCGAGACGAGAGAGCAGGAGAAGACGGAAGTGAGCGCCAGAGCGCGTAGGGATTCCGCCGAGTAGTCGGCGAAGGTTTTGGTCCGTAGGGACGAAGCCGGATATGAAGAGGATTTCCACCTGAGGGGTGAAGGCTCCAGCTACAAGCAAGAGCGTGTGTTTACCGCTATCGAGCGAAGACGCGTGGCAACAGCTGCGTGTGTGAAGCCGACGTGTTTCCGGCGGAGAAGTTTGAAGCTTGGAGAGTGGCCGATTGAAGACGCGAGGTTTCCTGGAAGAGAAACTTCGGCGAGGTTTCCTGGAAGAGAAACTTCGGGACAGCGGAACGGCATCAACGCTGGACTTTGAGTGAGTGATTCTCGGAAGAGTATCATTCAGACTTTGGTTCTAAGGACTTTGGACTGAATAGGTTTTCTATCTCTTGGTTGTTCAATGTTCAAAGGGTCTTGGTTGTTCAATGCATGCGACTGCATTGTAGTGTGTACTGTTGTCTGTGTCCGTTGTTCGAGTGTGGCTAATTGTACTGTGTAGTGTGTTGATTGATTGGTGACATATTGTACTCAGCTATTGTGGAGTGAGCATATTGGTGTATTGTTTTTCTGATCTGCCATTATTCAGAATATAATTTTGTTTGTTTATCAACTCTCGGCTCTGACTTGTTCTTTGGGCCACAGCCGGCGTCTGCTGGCGCACCAATAAGGACCACTTCTAAATTGTCCACGCTTTCGTGGTGCGGTTCGGGGGGCCGATACTTCGGCTCTTGGAATTAGCCCGGCGATCGCCTCCCTAATTAACGGGACCTGTGTTACATGAGTGTAGGGCAAAACCGGCACCTGGCGTGGCAAAGCTGGCGTGATGCGTTGAAGTGAACACCGACAAGCACGCGCACCGCGTCACGTCGAAATGTATTTGCGCCTTGACTGTGGTATGAAGTGATGTTCTCACATGACACGCATCTCATTATTCTCAACTTTGCAACAGTCAAATACCTTCATCATCCATTGAAGTCACGTAATACAAAATTTTGCATATGTGAAGCTAGCAAAAGGGCTGCGAGGCATCGCGTTTGTGGCACGTAGTCATGTTGTTACATCACACGCATGTTATAATTATCATGTCTGGATGTGTTATTTACCTATGTCGTCCGTTCGTGTTCCGTAATACCGAGTTTGGTGCATCTGAAGCTAGCAAAATGACTCTCAGTGCACAAAGAGCGTGGTATGTAGTATTGTTGTTACATGACATGCATCTAATGATTATCATGTTTGCACCAGTCACATACCTTCGTCACCCGTTCACGTACGGTAATACCAAACTTGGCATATGTGACGCTAGCGGAATGGCCGCGAGCGCATCATGAGTGTGGCATGTTGTCTTGTTGTTACATGACACGCATATCATAAGTTTCATCATAGTATTGTTATATCATAAGTTAGGGTCGGTTGCTTGTGTTCGGCATGCAATCATGTCATACCATACCAGTTCTTTAACATGGCTTGTGAATGAACACACCGCAATAGCTGCAGGACCATAAATGTAAATCATTACATTCATGACATACATGCCTTGATTTTCATGTTGACTAGTCAGCAATGTTCTTCATACAGTCATGTTATGCCATACCATGTTTGGTATTGATGCCATTATCGAAACGGCCAGGAGAGCTAAGATTCGTAGGCGGCTAGACACATAGATAGATAGATAGATAGATAGATAGATAGATAGATAGATAGATAGATAGATAGATAGATAGATAGATAGATAGATAGATACGCTCACAGTTGCCTAAGTTCGCTGAGAAATGCTTTGCATTTAAAACTTGCATAGGCAGCGTTGGCCACTCGACGAATTCAAATAATAACTTAATAACTTTCAAGGTCCCAGCAGGAATCGAACCGAAGCCTTCTGCGTTGCAGTCGAGAATTTTACTACAGAGGTGCGTGAGGTCTGAAAAAAGTTGTCAGGCTGAAATTGATTTAGGTAGCAGTGTCAAGTGCCGCCATCTTCGCGAGAATCAGCGCTTAATATCGGCTTCTGTTGTTTTTCAGCTGATCTCGTTATCCAAGTTAATCACAATTCCAGCTGACCTCATTATCCAAGTGGAAAACCGGTTATACAAACATTCCGAACTATTCAACATATGTCACTGCGTGCAACATTTGTACATATCTTGAGCGTAATTTTATGACGTGTCACTCAAGAAAAAATAGCAAAACGGTCACCTTCCTTCCGCGTGCTTCACATAAAGTTGATTTCCAGGTACTTCGTATTTGCCCAGTTTTTTTTTCTTTATGAAACGCCTGTGATTTCTTTGCGTACTTTAAAGTCTTCAGGGCATGTGCCTTTCTGACCTCTATGACTAGGGGTTGTCGCGATAACCCCGTTAACTTGGCGTCAATCAAGATACTTAGGGGAGTGTAAGGTGGTTTGACGAATATGATGCACTAGTCAAGACTTGAGTATAGTCACAATCATGTCGCGTACAAAGTCAAGCACTTTTCGTAAAACAATGACACATATCCACGCGAGGTTAAGTGTCACTGGTATGTGGGTATGTGCCACAGATGTTTCCAATCCAGGAACGATGAGAAAACGCATGAGTAATTTTCACGCTTTATCATTGAGAAAAAGCTGACATCGGCACTGTTGGCCCAACGAACGCCTACAAAACATAGCATGCTCTGAATAGGATTCAACGCTAGCTCTCTGCGAGTCATTGAAATATTCTACCATAGAGCCAAGCCAGGTATAAAAACTTTTTTTCAAATTGACCCCAATGTTTTCCAAACGTTAATTGTGGTTTCTGTGCTTGCTATTCAATTTTAAGAACATTACACGTGTACCCCTATCATACAATATACATGTCTGGTTAACGTCAATTGTAGTGAGATGGCGTTCGCTAAAGTTGATTTATGTAGCAGTTCCGAGGCCTACTATCGTCGTGAACAGCAGTGCTACACATCAGCGCATCATTTCTAGTGTTGCTATTTTTGTTGATATTCTTGTTGGCATCATAGCGTTTGTGCAAACAACTGGTTATGTAAGCGCCTAGAACTGTTCACAAATATATACGTGTGCAAAATTTGTAAATAAGTTTAGCGTCGTTTCTCGAAGAATGGCTCAGTAAAACTCACAACATGGTCACTGAATTCTCTCCGCATTCTTCGCATCAATTCAAATCCCAAAGTGCATGAGATCTGCCTAATTTTTTGTCACACACGGCCGTCTTGGCAAGCGTATTAAAACCTGCCTGCATAGATCAGATAAGATTTCGCGACAGGTTATATCACTTTTCCATTTCATGTCATATTATTGACCCCCAAGGCCATTTGGCAATATAGAGGGGAGTGGTTACAGGTGTACAAGGAACAAAATACTGCATGAAAATAAGTTATTCAACAAACAAAAACTGCTCATTATACAATATTAGCTGCGTAAGGCGACGACGTCAATAAATATGAACATAATACATAAAATGCTTAACAATATGCTTTGTACACGTTTTAATTATACAAATCTTGGTGATTCTTGACGAAAAGATGGTTGTTTGTAATAGTGTAGTTATATTTTCATTTACTTATTATTTAGTACATACTGTCAATCCCTTAGGAATTATTACAGGAAGGACACAAACCATAAATCTATAGGGGAAAAGACAAAGCAAAAATAATGCGAAAGAACATAACTGTTTTTTTTTCTTTTTTCCTTTTTGTACGTGATTTTCAACGTTAAGGTAAATATGAAAATTCATATATGCTAAAAATTTATACACAACTGTGAACTGTTTTAATGCTGGCACTTCATATCATAATAATGTATTTGCGAATATACAATCATAGTCACACATTACTACGTAAGCTTTACAAAAAATAAAAAAAACATAAATTCTAAGCAAAGGTAGTGGAACGTGGGTAGTGGAATAAATAGTAATAGTAATATACATCATTAGAAAAAGGCACCAAATATTTGTAGTTTTATGTTTGTGCACCAAGTATTATTCAAGTAGTGATAAAAGGTAGTTAGTGAGGTGGTATTGATAATAGTGGAAGGTAAGTCGTTCCACTGTCGTATGGCCACTGAAAAAAAAGAGTATTTAAAACAATTTGTATGAAAGCGATATTCAATTAGGGTGTATAAGCGCTTTCGTCAAGTTACTATTGTGTCTGAAATAGAGATTTACTTGAAACTACTAACAAATAAGTTGTTATGAATGAATTGTGGAAGCAATTTCAATCAAGTGAGCGCAGTGTGGTTTTCAGTTGTGAGTAATTCAGCCGATTTGATTGAAGCACTTGGAGAGTCTGAAAGTTGATATCTATTAAAGATGCACCTTATTTCTTTTCTATGCACTCCCTATAATGGTGATTGATTTATTAGTTGATGCGAACCATGCCGGGGTAGCATATTTTATTACTGATCTAACGAGTGTATTATAAGCTAGTAATGAGTTTCACGGGGCGCTTGACGAAGGCGTCGCCTGAAAAAAAAAAAGCCGCTTAAGTGGTGTTTAAGTAATGTCGTTCACATCGCAATCCCATCTAAGGTATGACGTTATTGTTAGTCAATGGTTCTTGTGCTGTGCGACTACTTTTAGCGGGTCATAATTTATGGCATAAGAAAACTTCTGTTCGTGTTGTTTCCTTGTTATTCGCAAAAGAACAGTTTTTTAAATGTTTTCGTGTTATGCCTAAAAAACTGTTTTTAAACATTAGGGATAATTTGCCAATTAGCACACCGTGCACACCGTGAGGAAACTGTCATCAGTGCATTATTTACTGTTACATGGTAGACTGGAGAAGTAATTTTTTTTGTAGAGTATACAGTTGTCAGCAAAAGTTTTATGTTGACGGGGATGTTAGTGGGTAAGCCATTGATAAAGCTGACAAATGGTGCAGGAGCCAAAACGATACCTTGAGGAACTACCAAAACGCTACCTTGAGGAACTCCGGAGATGACATGAATAAATTTAGAACTGCTGTGGTTAATTTGTACGAATCGCGTCCGGTTGAATAGGTAGTTCTTTATCCATGCACTAACGGGTTCCCCTGCCTAATGTGGGTTCAAACTTTAGCATTAGTTTTTGGTGTGATACGCGCTCAAAGGCTTTTGAAAAATCAAGAAAAATAAGGTCTGCCTGAATTTGTTGATCAATACTACCCAAGATGTCATGTATAAGTCCATCAAGTTGAGTGACTGTGGATGATCCATGTCGGAACCCATGATGCGCAGGCGATATAATGCTATTGTGCTCGAGGTAAGTATTTATATATTTGACGATTATGTGCTCAAGTAGTTTGCATGAGGTGCTGGTATGGAAGATGGGCCTAAAGTTAGAAGGTTCGGTTTTATTTCCTGATTTGTGGACTGTGATAATTTTTGCGGTCTTCTAATCATTTGGTAGAGTACAAGTTGCTAAAGATTTTTGAGACGTGATTGCTAGATAAGAGGATATTTGCTCAGCATATCTTTTAAGAAAGGCGTTTAGAATATTCTCTGGTCCGGGGCTTTTTTTGCTGTCTAGATTCAGTGGTAAGTTCAACACACCTCGTCTGCTCCAGTTCAGTGGTGCTAGAGGTATGTTAGAGGAAGTTTTAAAGCTCGGTAGGTGACCACCATCTCCTGTAAAATCGCAATGAAAGTATTCATTCAGTACGTTAGCTCTGTTTTTATCTCCTCGTGCACACTCAGCACTGGGGCTTGCCTTGGCAAAAGGTAAGTCCAGCATTTTTGCGTAGAAGACTTCAAAAACTTACTGAGGGTGTTACAAAAGTGAATATCTTTAGCTGTATTTAACTTTGTTTCCATTGTATTTATGGCTAGTGTGAGCCTGTTTTTCTTTATTTGTCTGGGAATTAGTTTTCAAGTATCTTCTTAGCATTTTCACATTTCTTTTTTTGTGGGTGATGTCGCGTGTAATCCAAGGATTACGTTAATATGTTTTTGGGTAGATGGTTCCAATCTGCTGATTTACGAAGTATGAGTGATCGATAAAAACAGTGCGAGTTGCATATTGCAATGTCAACCTTAAGCCGATGGTCGATACGATGAGATATGTACTGAGAATTGAGGATTAGTTGATCATGAAGGGCGGGATGGTGAAATATTTTGTGAGTGGCCAAGCGGGATATTTTACGACGGGGTGCAAGTGAAGAGAGGCCTAGGGTGGATTTCATTGAAGTTACGCTGGCAATGAGATTATATTTGGACAGTATGAAACGGACCGAGTTAGTCTGTACAAGTTCTAGTGAAGTGATCAAATTATCGTGGTAAGGATCCCACACAGAAGAGGCATATTCGAGTTTGGATCATACCAATCTTTTATATAGGAGCAATTTTATAGCTTGTGGTGCTTTTGAAAAGGTATGACGTCTGTAGCCTAACATGCGATTGGAATTATTAGTATTGTATTCAATGTGAGATGCCTAATATGGGTTTGTCGTGATAGGAATACACAAGTATTTGTTCGAGTTGACTGGATCGAGTGGGACGTTGTTTAAGTAGTATGTTAGCGGGGTGCTGGGTGATCTTGTTACACGCATTACCTTACGTTTGCCAATGTTTAATTCCATTCGTCATGTGCTGCACCCGACTTCTACGGTGTTAAGAACAGATTGAAGGATTGAAATGTCGTTATCTTGGTTATTTCACGAAAACTAAAGCAATCATCTGAAAAAATGGATGTTAAGAGAAATAAAAGACGTGAGGTCGGTAATATAAATGACAAAGAGAAGTAGATTAAAGACCGACCCTTGCGGTACTTCTGAGTGGACCACAGCAGATGACGAATTGGGATTGTTAGCAGTAACGTACTGAATCCTGTTTAATAAAAACGACTCAATCAGATTCAGTAAGTTATTATCAAGGCTTAGCAGGCTGAATTTAAAAAGTAGTAGTTGGTGACAGACTTTGTCGAAAGCCTCACTGAAGTCTAAAAACACATAGCCGGCGTATGATCATCAGTCCCAAATCTGATGCAGTTTGAAAGTGAATGATGAGTTGTTTGTCACATAAAATCTGTTTGCGGAAGCCATGTTGTGCAGGTGTAAAAAAAGTTAAATTAAAAGAAGGTAATGAGGTTGTTGAGAATCATAGGTTCTAAGAGCTTACAGGCATTGCTTGTTTGACAAATCAGGGGGTAGTTATTGGGGAAGTGTTTACTACCCGATTTAAAAATTAACACTACCTTTCCGGTTTCCCAATGTGTACGAATAGTTGATGTATCTAAGGATTAGTGAAAAATATTTGTTAGTATTATTGAACTGCAAGTACCGCTGCTGTTAAAAATTTAAAACCGATATTTTCGTGGCCAGGAGAAGAGTGAAATGGCAAGTTGTAAGTTTAGCAATACCGTATGGATTGAAGGAAATTGAGGGCATGGCGATTTAGTAGGAGTTCTGCGCTCAAGGCAGAATGGCGTTACCAACAAAAGCAAAGCTGTTTTTAAAAGTGTCACTGAAAAGATTGGCACACACGTTAGTAGGAACTCGATTGTCAAAATGATCACCTAGAGCTATGCTGTTATCTGGCAAAGGGTTATGTAGGCACCGAAAATTGCGTACATAGGCTGAGAGGTTTCGGGCTGGGTACAAGAAAGAAAGTGAAACTTGGAGTTTTTCAGAGCGGCAACTAAGCGTTGTGTGCAGCCTTTCAAATTGCCCAACATTCTTGACCAGGTGTTTGTCTCACAGATTTGTAAACTCGTTTTTTTTACGGTTAGATAGTCGTCTAATGTAGGCGTTGTACCATGGTGCCTTCTTTTAGAGATGTTATGGTTAGGAAACTATTTGTTCGTAAGTTCACCAACTTTCGCAGAAAAAAAATCCCAGTTAGCTTGTACACAGGGATCATTGAATTAAGAAAAAATAATCAATGAACTTGGACAATTCAGCATTATGGCATCAAAATTTTCTCTTTTAAAATGACATGTTACCTTTCCTCATTAGTTCTTTTTGGAGGTGAAATTTTAAGGTGAAAAGTAAGCAAGGAATATTCACTTATAGCGGGCATATAAAAGATTTAGGAAGCTAAGATGGGTGTGTTCGTCAAAATTAAGTCAAGTGTATTTGAGGCAGTACTCATTACTCTAGTAGGTTGTTGACCAGTTGATGAAGACCAAAAGCAGAACAGATATCTATAAATCCTTGGTGTGCGCCAAAAAAGGTTGATCAGTGGTCCAATTTATGTTAGCGAGAATAAAATCACCTACTGAGAACAACGGCATTGAAGGAAAACGTGAAGTAACAATGTTTGTTGAATCGTGGAGCTCACATGGGAATGTTTGTGCAGATAAAAAGGAACATTAGGATACGCCTAAGATAATATTTAGTGACAAATTGTTAGTAGAACCCATACTCTTCCGGTGTCATAAATAATTTGTACGCATTACATTGGAATGCATTCAGAGATGGCCAGGAGCAAGCCTCTACCTCGACGCGTCGTGCGATCACAAGGATAGACAGTAACGTTTTGGGCATTATCAAACAATTCATTGTCATGCGCATTTGGAGAAAGTCACGTTTCCGTGAGGGCTAATAAATGATTTCCGCACAATTGTATCGCGGATGTTAAGGAATCAGATTTATTTGCAATGCTTCTCGTGTTAGAACAAAGGATGAATCGCTGAGCTATGGAATGTGTTAGTAGACCACACCCCCTCTCGCTTCCCTATTGTAAACTATTTGTAGGAGGATGTCGGGTGCCACCTACGTGAGAAGCATGCGATTACAATTTTTGACGATTCCAAGCTTAATATTACAAGACTTGTTGTTTCCTACCAGCTTATTGTATCGGTGTTTAAAGGGGGCAGGATTAGGCCTATTGTTGCGGATTTCGATTAGCTATTTGCGGGCAAGACGAATGGTTGTTGAAGAATATTTGGAGACACCAATGTTTATTCGTTTTGATTAGCCTCAGAGGGCTAGCAGTTGCTCTTTAGATTTAAAGTCAGTAAGCTTGACAATTATTGGGCGGGATTTCGTGGAATAGAAGGAGTCGAACCTGTGCGTGCTCTCAATTTGGCTGCCTGTGAAGGAACCAAGAACTGACTTTATTTCAGCAGTTAGTTTCGCTTCTGTCTCCTGCCATGTTTCTTTAGATTCGGGAAGGCTATAGAAGACAATATAATTGCGCCGTGAGCTCTCTTACAAGTATTGAAGTCGTGACTGAAACGAAGTAGTACGTGCTTCAAGCTTATTGACCGAGACCTGCATTTCAGGTAACTCTTCCTTAACTTCGCCGAGAGTTTCAGATTTTTTGCTCGAGATCGTCCAGGCACTTTTTTGCGGCCACTACTTTTTTTCTCTGTGATATTTTGGCTACATTTATTATACTTTATGTCGGCAGCTAATTCTTTCTGAACCTTTGCACTTTGTAAAGATTGAGTATGAATATCTTTGAATAATTTAAACAGAATGGACATCTGCTTGGTTGGGCTTTCTGACAACGATAGAATATCTAAGAGATTTTCAGAGTGAGTAGTGGGTCCTGGAATCGTTTCTATGTCAACAGAACGTAGTAAAAGCAAAAACATTGAAATACAGTTCAACAAATTTAGGCAAAGTGTGTGTGGACACGGGAGCACAAACAAAAAGGCCGGATACGATCCTTTGACCCAAGCTCTTCTGTGTATGCTGGATGCTGTCACAGACAAGAATCAGTTTAGTTACGTGAGCAAAACTTCAGATTATTCACGCTCATTCCAAGCACGCCAGGAGAGCGTCATCTATATGACATTGTGGTGACATCTTGAAAGTAGTTTCACTGGCCAGATGTAAAAACAACAAATGTTCTCTTCAGTGTTGCTGATCATTGCGTACGAGCGAGAACGTGCAGAAGGACATACAAGGAAGAATAAACAAGTTAGGCATGAACGGGGAATAAAAACATGGAGTACTTCGTGTAGGCCTTGGGCTCATTTCATGATATTCTTTCTGGTGAAATAATCTCCCGGCCAGAGTCCTTCTAAGTCTTTTAACTCAGATGGTATCGGTCGAGCGGCTGCGCAAGAGCTAAGGCCTCGTCATGGTTAGCACAACGCGAACTATTAGGCTCCAAACCGACGAGCTGTTGACCTCTGATCTTGTTGCCATTCAAGTGGACTGTCTCATGACGTATCCTATGCAGAAGATTGAGAAAGTCGAACACCTCAGCGAAGATATACTCGATGCGTCTGTCGACATTGCTTAGGACGAGAACGAGTCCGCGGTAAATTATAGCCAGAGTCTTTCAATACTTTTACTGGTTTCGAAGCGTCGGCGAAAGTTTGACATACAGACAAGCTCAACCACTAGAGGCACCCTCACCCTTAATGGAGCATTATAGTGGCCATGACGCTGCAATTCTAGCTCTGAAACGTTAAAAATGTAGGCGTGAAGGTTGAATATGTCTTCACAGTGATGTTGGCTTCAATAAAATTGAGGAAAGCTTTACTAGTGTATAATTTAGCATCAAATGAGGCGTAGAAGGTAGAAGTTTAACGGAATACTGATTCCACTGTAACGTGCGCCATCGCCATAAAAGCATGCTTATTTTTTATTCTAAACATCTCGTGGAGAGTTTTATACATAACAGTTCTTCAACGACTCTTGTTGTTCTTGACGCGTCGCGTAAGTGCAGTGGTAGTAACTTTTGACAGCGCATATCCAAGCTACTAGACTATATACGTTCGCTGTTTCTATATAAAAAATGTATATCCTAAAATTACCTCGCAATAGTGAAACCAATAGCCACTTTGAATGAATCAGTGCTTCTGAATAAGCAAGGTATGACAAATAATCAATACTTCATATGACGCATACCTCGTTTTTCGGTTTTGTTTCACGTTAATTTATTATTATGGTGCCGTAGTTAGCTCTACGTTCAGATGGGCCATGTGATGTAGTTTTCAGTCCTACTCATGCTGCGTTTTCGATGTCCTTCTTTACTGTTTATACTGTAGAGTGAAAGCCCAAATTACCTTCTCAAACGTGACAATAGACCAAATACATCCCGCGTAGAAGGCCTTAATGAGTGACGTAAAAATTTATCTTTTCGGGCGATTAAGGCATTGATATGAAAATTCAATTTTTGTGCTTCACAGCTTGCGCAAGCTTTTTACAGCATTGTGATGGAATCTGTTTTGGGCTTTCACCCTGCACTCTTCTATTGGTAGCACTGAAGCGTCTGTTGCATGCAACAGGTGTGTGCCTCGACTTTTTCAAGCTGTGAGGACCTCCATGAAGCTCTATCTGTTCGGCATATGTACCTCTACACTTTCGGTCGTGTCAGTGCCTGTGTGAACGAAAGCGGTGAGCTTCTGTAGTGCTTCTGTAGTACCTACGGACATGAAATGGGGAAGTGGCGGTCGAAATGCTCACTTTCCTAAAATGCATCATCATCCATTACAGCTGTGTAGAATGGGCTAAAGCACAGTCTAATTCAGCCTCCACAGTATCCAGCTCGCTCACAGGCTCCCGTTGACGCTTGTAGGTGGGCAAGCTCTGCATCTTCTGCACTATATAATACGTAGTGATGGCATAAAAAATCCTCAGCACAGCTTCAGTAGAAGCTTCAAAACGTCATGTGGTGACTTTCACTGCAAAATCTACAAACAAATTAGCCACTGGTCCAGGCTAACAATGTCAACCTTACCGAAGTGCTTTTCGCACACTTGCACAATCGGTGAAACAAACGTTAAACCATCAGTTTATCACCGCAGTGCGCGCTTACATTTTCCCCACCGATCACTGTAGGCAGCATGAACTCGGAGGCTTTTTCGTCATTTTATTTGTAACCTCATTGACGACCAGGTATCAAGCAGATATACGGCATTTCGGCCAATCTTCAGGCACTGCACACTAGGCACGATAGTAACCTTATGTTGAAAAACTACACGATGACGTACCACGATATTGCCCCGCCGCGGTGGTCTAGTGGCTAAGGTACTCGGCTGCTGACCCGCAGGGCGCGGGTTCGAATCCCGGCTGCGGCGGCTGCATTTTCGATGGAGGCGGAAATGTTGTAGGCCCGTGTGCTCAGATTTGGGTGCACGTTAAAGAACCCCAGGTGGTCTAAATTTCCGGAGCCCTCCACTACGGCGTCTCTCATAATCATGTAGTGGTTTTGGGACGTTAAACCCCACATATCAATCAATAGTGCCACGATATTATGCAATGACCCCATAGCGGCGCTAGCAGCCAGTCTTTCGGATGTGCCCACTGCCATGCGTGGTGATGCAGTGCCGCCCCGCGACCTTCGCTCGCAGCGCACAAAGATCTCGCATAGGGTTATTTATTTATCTATTTATTTATTTACTTATTCATCAGAGTACTATCACCGCCAAAAAGCCTTACAGAGGGGGTTAAAGAACACATATTTTATAGGTACGGTGAAGCTTCATTACCAGTATATTTATTCATGGACTCTGCAATTATGAAAAGGTGTTGTACGCTATGTTTTGAGCACAGTGTTTCCTACGAGAACAGAGCAACCAACCTATGGTGATGAGTACCTCAGCTCTACAGGCTTTGTGGCCAGACTTCGACGGTGGTCGTTCCAGCAACTCAGCGCGAAACGACTTCACACACTCTTCACCTCAAGTAGCATATGCGAAACCGTGTAGGGGTTCATGCCAGATCATCGCAGATTAGTTCCGCCGAAACTACAGTTTCAGACCTCTTTCGGCAAACTCCGTGATTGGTAGTCGTTCTGGGAACACTCCTGCGCCACGATACATCTTCACTAACAACCTCTATAGATTGACAAGAAAATTACGCCCATCGCAGCTGATTTGCACAGCCAAAAAACCTGTAAAATGCATTCGACTAACAAAAAAATTGCCCGCAGCTTCCCTCGGGGGAACACTGAGGAGGATGCGGAGCATATAATTGGTTAACGGGGTGTTAAAGTGCGACTTACTTGGGTCGATGGCTAAATTGGTTAACGTGGTTGTAAAATGGGGTGCTAAATTGCGACTTACTTGGGTCGATGGCTAAATTGGTTAACGTGGTTGTAAGAGGGGGTGTTAAATGAGTGAACACGTACGCACGTATGCGAAAGGACGGCGCTGGTCGAAGGGACGTCGATCATTGTGTTTGTGGATTCCTTGGAATTCATTTAACCGCGACCTTGGACGTCGACGCGCCGTACAAACCAACCGACGAGCGGCAACTGAGCGAGCGAGCGCCGACCTTGAGTATATATACAGCGCGACGGCGCATGCACTGTCAGCTGTTGAATGTTCTCGAAGGAGAAGCGCGCGCGCGGCACAGATGGCGATGGCGCGACGGCGCATGCGCTGTCAGCTGTCGAATGTTCTCGAAGGAGAAGCGCGCGCGGCACAGATGGTGGGCGACGGCGCGACGGCGCATGCGCGCGCGTCAGCTGTCGAATGTTCGAGAAGCGGTGCGGACGGCGTGGACGACGCACTACAAGGCGCGAGTATAAGATGCTTCCACATCTAAAAATTACAACAGCGCTATTAGAATTTGACGGAGCCGTTTCATGCGTGAAATTCGCTCAATAACAAGCATGGTACCTTCTCCTCCCCTTAGCACCCGTCAAGTCTTCGGTCAATGTTGAGAGTCTTCGGCTGCTCTACCACAAGGTTCAGTTTGGAGACTGCATGGAAAATTTCGGGCCTCTCACATTACAAGTAGAACGTTGTCATCAACCGCGTGCTAAGGAATTTCCTGCCTTATGGCCTCACGTTACTGTACCGCCAAAAGGTGAAGGAAGCACCGAAAGATACGTACTGCGTAACGACACCAGAAGAGAGAGCTGGGTAGGCAGGTGAAAAACTTAGCTTCTTGCGCACACATATTGAAATCAGGAAGGAAGGAAGGCAAGGGCGAACGGTGTCGGGTTACTGGCGTTTCCTCCCGGAAGACATTCAGCCCACGCCAACACCAGTGGAAAGTCTATCAATCGCCTACGCATATGCCGACACTTGCTAAAATTGCAACCTGACTTGCCTCCTTGTGTTCCAGGCTTCTGCGATGCGGCGTCTCGATGCCATTGTAATCAAGCCAGCTGACTAGAAAAATGACAAGGCTCTGTCAGACCTTCAGCCATTCGTTTAGCTACTCACTTTTAGAGCATGCGCTCAAGTGCTGCTCAACTCGCAAGCTCTTGTTGTACCTTAAAGCACCGAATTTCGAAGGTCAGTCAGGTGGTAAGCTCACTCTCATTGAACAGTTACAACGAAGAATTCGACTTACTAAAGCAGATTGGCACGTCAATTAGAACGTAAGTAAAGACCAGACAGACTACTTTTACAAGCAGCTACTGCTAAGAGAGAATATATATTCTATGAATAATCACGCATTAATACGTCAATGTGTCATGACAAAGCTTAGTGCTGTGTTTCACGCTTCAACACCTAAGCTTGGTCAGTCCTTCCAGGTATATCTGCTACTCAAAGTTACAATTCTCTACGCTGAAGGTTTGCAGCTGTTCATAATCTTTCAATCTCAGCCACTCAACCAGTCTAATATTGTGGATGATAGATGTCCTTGGTAATGAAAGAGCTCACAGCGTCCTTCAATAAATAAAAGGCGTTTAGAAGGTAAGTTAGAAGGGCTCGCCAGCTTCATAGCAACTCAGATTTGAATTTTTTCTGTTGACAGATGGCAGCTCCCACACAGCTTTAAAAGACGGAAAGTTAGAGCCCGCTTTAGGCGTGCTGGACCTTCCCAGGACCCTAGTATTACACTCCGCGTGTGAAAGGTAGCGCTGCTGAAAATTCGCCTGGGACTACTTTATTACACTATGAACGTTTTTTTAAAATTATTCTGGGGTTTTCTGCTAGAGCCGCAGAAAATGCGATGAAGTTTATTTTGCTTCAAATTACCGCGTGGGTTTAGCCTTTTACAGCGAAGCGATCCTCCAACTTCTTGGCTTTGTTTCACAGAACCTGCAGCTTCAACAATGCTACTGACGTGTCGAGACAGTGGTATGCTGCTCATTTTGAGAGGCTATTGCTTATGTTCAGCTGCCACTTTTCACAAACGCACATAGGTGCTGTTTGTCTTCTCCGGCTTTGGAGGCCAGGGTCAGGCCATCTATTGTAACATGCAGAATGGTGGATGACGTCACTTCTCAGGGTAACACACATTCCCCACCCCCCGTCTTGCGAGCCAGTGGTGCCACACCATTAAATGAATGATATATTTTTTTATTTAATTATTTCGTACTGACAACCCCGTGCTTGAGGTCATTACAAGGAGGGTGTCACAAAGTACATAACGTTCGCACGAAAAAGAAAAATTCAAATGCACATATATATACGAGATAAATAACCAAAAATAAAAAATAAGAAACAAACAACAGTGACTGCACACATAAAAATCAACGAATAAATGCTGACAACAGAGTTTAACACGCATCACTACAAAGAAAACCGTACAATGCATTTTCAAAATCCTTTGATGTTATTTGTTGCACAACCGCAGTGGGTTAAATATCCCAAAACTACCATATGAATATAAGGAACACCAAAAATCGGGATCTCCTGGGGTTCTTCACCGTGTACCCCAATCTGAGCACACGAGCCTACAGCACTTTAGCCTTCAACGAAAATGAAGCTGCCGCAGCCGGCATTCACTTCCGCGATCTGCTGGATAGTAGCTGAGTACCTTAGCTACTACACCATCGCGGTGGGGCCAAATATACTACCACATGCGGTAATAATGCGCAGAAACGAAATTTGTAACAGGCATGTCCATAAATTGGTCAAGTTTACCTTTGCTTGCTAGACGAAGTTAGCATGACCTCATGTGTGCCAGAAAAAACGTCCGTGAAAAAATAAAGACGCTATCGAAAACATTTCAAAGCAGCCAATACCGTCATCAAATTGCGCTGCGCGCATGACTACAAAGGCTGATTTTGCCGCTTTGAAAAGGCGTTTTCAGCGGATGATGCTTTGCTAGAGCCACGCCTAGAGCGGCATTGCGGACCCAGAAATTCTAAGAAGATAAGATGACTTCGCTTTGGCACAAGCTGACGTAGACGTTGCCTTCTCGTCTAATAGCCCATGCCGTGGTTATCTTGCGACCTGTTCGTGCGCTTGGTGCTGTGTAGTAGCAGCACACGTTACCGACAGTGTTTTCTGTCTGCACGAATCAAGCTAGCGGAAATTGCAGACAAAAGTTTCAAGTACGCAAACGAACATGGCCAGTGACAACGACCCGCGCACCTAAGACACAAAATCTATAAAATTCGCCTCCTCCTCAGTGTGACGGGGACCTTGTCGAGTCATATGATAATTCTTCGTCGTCAACCGAGAATGAGCTCAGCTCGAACACCGCAGGGTTGTGCAGGCGGTGAAGCCACTAGGGTAGACTCGTAGCATTCAAATGTTCTTTGTCATCTCCACCGATGAGTACAACATTACGCGAGCTACGGACCCGAATACAAGAAGGGAGGCCAACACTGAAGAACGCCGGATCGTTACACCATATTGTTGACATTGAAGAACGCCGTATACAAAAATTTTATTTTTATACTATGTTGCAAATGCTTAACTGTTGTAGTGATTCGCTGTGCGTTGCAATAGTAATCTTGTGGCTAATATTTGTTTTTTTTTCAGTCAGGCTTTTATTGTAACACAGAGAACTGAAAAAGTCTTCCTCAATGGCGTGAAGAATATTACGTGCGAAACGTGCTACCGCGCCACACACTGTGGTAATCCTTAAGAACACAGGTGTGAGGAGAACTAGCACGAAAGCTCAACCATCATGAAGCATAGTATTATCCTCAAAGTTTTTAAGAAAAGCGTTAATCTTCATGGCGTTAAGTTCACCACAGCTATTACTGATGGAGATTCAAGCACCTACCGATCATTTATAGCAGCTGCGCATTGTGGAAATCAGTGAGTGAAAAAATGAGTGCTATGACCCACACTCTTCGTATCTACTCAGAAATTATTAGGAAAATCGCCCAGAAAAAAAAACAAGTGAAAAACGCTCACAAAAATGTTGAAAAGTTGTTCCTTCACGCCTCGGGCAAGCGTTGTGACAGCAAGAAAAATTTGGGGGCTCCAAATATACATCACTGTCTGAAAAAATTGAGTGCCTTGTCCAAGACATAAATATTGGCTCCAACCACGTTTTTTGAGACCACGGTGATTGCGCTGTGTAATTCCGCTTGGTAAGCAATGCGTGAAAACGATACATGTTTTTTCTAATTATCCAAACATGCATACATGAAAAAATACGCGTTGCTATGAGCAGCTGGATGCCCGCAACCACTGCAAGCATTGAAATTGACGTAGACAACAATGATACCAAGCAATACAACTTTACCGTTGTGAAGTTGCTTAGAGAAAAACGAATAAAGTAATGGGCGAAATAGTTCGACAGAACATAAAGTATTGCTGCTTCTTTATTGGTGATCTGCAAAGGGACTTACTATGAAACCATTGCCAGCAAAACTTCGGTGGCAAACCTTGGAAAACGTACAGCGTCAATTGTGAAAGCATTAGTCGCTCGAAGGAAACTAAAGCGAAATTTGCCAAAAAAGGCATCAACAACCACACCCCGCCACCAAAGGCAAAGTGAATGTTTCATCCAGTGCTATGTTGATTACGATATGCCTGACAAGCAGCCTGAAACTATGGCAGCTGCTTCTGAGAACTTCGGGAATTCGCTTTCTCTATTCATAACGAGCGTTGATGACTTGCGGAAAGCAACTTCCAAGCGAAGTGGATCTAGAGCGTGCAAGAGAAAGGAGGAAAGAGGCTGACAGCATCACTTTTGGTGCTATTTGTAAAATGAAAACAACAACAGGATGTGGACACGCAGTTCAAAAATTCGTCTACAAGAAAATAACCTCTGATGTCATCTTATACAGAAGGTCCACAAGTGCGTTGCTCTGAAGCAGCATGTACATGAGTAGAACATTGCGGTAAATGAATGCTGCGTCTATTCGTAGACCAACAAAATTTCTTCTTTGGAGCTACTCTAGATAGTTTGATTGGTGTCGGCGTTCTGGTCTAAGTGAAATCACATACGCAGTGAATACCCTTACTTCACCAGAAGGATTACGTACCCTAAAAATAGTGTGCCGCACGAAAACGAAGGACGGCAAATCGCAGCTAAAGTCATATTGTAACAATTGGTACCAAGTGCAAGATCATATATCTTGCATCATCAGAAGGGCTTCTTCGTCGTGTGGACAAAAAGCAGGCATGAGCATTGAGACAACTTCCAGGAATTAGGCCTTTGAATAAACAAGATGTTGCTGAAAAGATTTAACATGCTGTGGATGTTACTAGAGCTCGTGCATACAAGAAGAAGCCGTAGCTTTTAGATTCGAGCGCCTGATCTTATCACATACCTGCGAAAGAACCGTGTACTGAAGCAGGCTTTGAATAAGACTCCGAAAATTGGGGATGGCTTAGAAATGACTGAACAGACCTCTTTTATTGAGCTGGAAAAAACTCACCGCCATGAATCTCAGTTTAGCATCCTGGCTTCGAGAACGAGTACTGCGCGAGATAGTACCAACACGAAAACTGCAGCATGATCTCAGTGAATATATGTGTTTTACTTTCTCACTTCAATGTCTCTTTACAGTATTTACAACCTAACACTTTTATTTGTTGACGCAACCCTCTCACAAAGATGCACAAGAGATTATGTCGTAAAAACTTTTATGAAAGAGACAACGTGGTTTTCGGACAGGGCTTTCGTTGTTGTATCTCCGAATTCCGATGACCTGCACCGCTCAGTCACATAGATGGAACAGCTACTTTTAAAAGACAGGTTTCGAAGAAAACTCAACAGTGATGAGATGCGTGTGTTTCTCTCTTGCATCGTGTACAAAACAATTTATATTGAAGTTTTCGTTCATGAAACGCTTGCGTGCGAAAACGGGGTTTCGTGGTAACAAGAAAGGGACCGCCATCCGACTACCCTGAAGGCAATGCTTTCAAGAAAATATTCACCTATGGGGCCCTTCACATCATCCAGCTAGAGTCTGCAACTTTTATGTTTCTCTTTTTTTCGTTTTGGCATTTTTTCTTCTTTCTTTCATAGCCTGTCTTTCTCTCTCATTTTTTACTGAAAATAATATCAATGTGAGCGCGATAGAATGTACCTTCAAACACACACACAAACACAATATATATATATATATATATATATATATATATATATATATATATATATATATATATATATATATATATATATCACGCAAAGAATTGTGTACCAAGGGCTCGTTTTGACGTGTTTTGACAAAATATTAACGTGATCTAACAGACCATAATGCCAAGGAGTGTAGAGGGGAAGTTATTAGAACCAATATAAAGTAAATATGAAGAAACAAAAGTGGGTGAAAAAATAACTTTTCGTGAGCAGGAATCAAACCTACGACCTCCGAATAACGCTTTCGATGCTCTACCATTGAGCTATTACGGCGGCCATTCTTCCAGCCACTTTAGTGGGTTTATATGTGAACTTAAACGTGGCAGTGTCATTTAGCGCCACCAGTAGCCATGGCGGGGAGTGTGGTACACGCTTATTATCAGCCTGTAAGGCGTCACGTCACAAGTAAGCTTATTACGAGCTTGCATCTGACCAATACTCTCCCAGATACAATCAAAATGCACTAAGTCTGCCTGTACGAGACCCTCGTCAATGACTAAGGGAAGAAATGTATAATCAAAGGATCGTTTTTTCGTGTTTTGACACATTTCTTTCCACATTTCTTTCTTCACATTTACCATTCAATTCGGTCTAATAACCACCTCGATACTTTCCTTGGCACTAGTTTCTGTTAAATTTACTTTTTTTTTAAATACAACTTTTTCTACTAGTGATTTTCAAAGAGTGGGTTACATTATTTACTTGAATGCTCAATATGCAGACGAACATATTTTCAAAATAGGAAGATAAAATCACACAGAAACAAAAGTAGGCACAAAGCAACTAAAATATCCAGAAAATTCCAACGTTCATGGGGACAGAGCCTAATTGCCATGCTATTTTAAACACTGTTGTTGGGGATAGAAGAAAACAATGTTAAGGATGGCTGTAAAACTTCGGTGTTGGTTAGTTTGTTGCAGTCGTTTATAGTTCGAGGAAAGAGTGAATATTTAAAGCAACAATTACGAGTTGCATAGGGTGTTAATGTGCGCTCATGCCTTTGTCGAGTTGCATACCCGGACGAAAAAGAAAGTACTTCAGAATTGTCTGTCTTGTAATGTCTTTTTACTAGTTGATAAAGAAATTTAGTCTAGCTAAGCGGTTTCTTTCTGTTGGTGTTGGTAGATTAGCTTGAGTTAAAAGTTCCGTAATTGAAGTGTGCCTGAAGCTGTTATTAATAAAACGATTTGCCTTTTTTGTACTCTTTCTAGCTTGTTGATATTAGCTTTGGCAATAGGGACCCATATATTGGAAGCATAATCCAGAGTAGGTATAACGATTTTTTTATAAGCCAGAAGGCGGACGGAGGGGGTTGAGAGTTTCAATGCTCTTCTGAGGTAAAACAGTTTACCCGTTGCAGTGTTAGTTACTGTAATAATGTGTTTCGTCCAATTCAGGTCATCTGTGATCAATAAGCCAAGATACTTGTAATGTGGGACTCGGGGAAGTTTAGTATGGGTAGTATAATGCTCGTAATCTAAAGGATTTTTTTTATTATTTATTTGCATAAACATTGTTTTTTCAAAGTTAATGGCCATTTGCCATTATTCACAACAGGAGCGCACTTTTTGTAGAGCATCATTTAACACGTGTTGGTCTGTGGAACAGCATATTTCGTTATAAAATGCACAGACATCAGCAAAGAGTTTGATGTTAACAGGGATGCCATCAACAATATCATAAATAAACACAAGAAAAAGAAGTGGTCCTAGCACTGAGCGCTGCGGAACGCCAGAGTCAACAAGCTGTCTGTCTGTGCAGGAATCAGCAAAGACAACAAATTTTTCGCGTTTTGTGAGGTATGCAGAAATCCAGTTATCTACTTCGGAATTATTGATTATTCTACCTAGCTTATATAGCAGTTTAGTGTGGGATACTTTATGAAAGGCTTTCGAAAAGTCCATAAAAATAACGTCGGTCTGTGTTCTTCCATTTATTGATTTGCAAAGTCATGTATTGTTTCAACTAACTGAGTGTTTTCGAATAACCTTTCCTAAAACCATGCTGGAATTTAGTAAGAACGTTGTGGTTGTCTAGAAATTCGCAGATGTGATTGTAAATGATATGTTCCAGAATCTTGCATACCGTACGTGTTAATGAATTTCGACGATAAATTTTAAAGAACTTCTTATTTCCGGTGTTGTGAACTGGTTTAGTTCTAGCGATTCCCCAGTTTCTTGGTATTTCTCCAGCTTGTAAGTACTTGCAAAAAATGACATGAAGACATTTTGACACCCACTCAGCGTATCTTTTCAAGAAGCTATTAGGATTGTCATCAGGCCCTGGTGATTTTTTGGCATCATTCCTTTGCGGAATATTAAATATACCACTTTCAGAAACAATGGCATTAGACATCGGTGGTAGGGATGCGTGAAACACACGTGATATACCACTATCTTGGGTGAACACCAATTTAAAGTGGTTGCTAAAGGCATGAAAAATTATTGCACTATCGTGAGTTAGGCAGCCATCAACTTCAAATGTATCACATTCTGTGGAGTGTGGAGAAATTGAACGCCAAAATTTTTCGGGAGACGTCGTTATAAAGCTTGGTAATGATTCACCGTAATAGCGCTTTTTATCAGCAGCTACTTGGTATTTAATTTGTGAAGAAAGATTCAATATTTCTTCGATTATCAATATTGTTCTGTTCGTTGTTAACGTTTTTTTCAGCGCTTCAGTTGTTTTTAAGATTGCAATGTCTCCCTCGAAATCCGGGCGTTCTTAACCTTACATTTTTTTGTAACCTTGGAAAAAAATACTCGATACATTCATTCACAATCTCTTTAAATCTGTCCCAAAGGTGGTGTACATCACGAGTGCTATTGCAGAAAATTCATAACTAAAAGAAAGCAGGTCATTTAAAGACACATCATCAGCAAGAGAGAAATTCGGAAATCACAAACTTGTACGAGTATTGTTTATAAAGTATCAGTTAGGGTAAGTAACACGGTCTTGTGGTCTGAAATTCCAGGAACTACTTCGCAGTAACTTTTGGCACTAATAGATTCATTTACTAGAAAGAGATCTAGTACTGATTTGCAATTTTCTTGGATTCTATTGAAGTCTGTTACAATTTCAATTAGGTCAAAAGTGAAGGCAATGTTTAGCATAGCTTCTCCCAAGTGATCATTGTGATTATTGAGCGAGAAATTCGGCCAGTCTACATTCGGCAACGTAATATCTCCAGTCAGAATAACTTTGTCACCAGGTTTTATATTCAAATGTAGATACTCCTTTAACGAATCCAACCTGTCAATAGACGAGTTAGGGGGTCTATACATTACTGCTATTACATATTTATTCTTATCGTGGTACGCTTTGCAGAATATGCACTCAACGTCAGCCAAGTCAGATATTCTCACTATACGCAGACGTTTTAAAAAAAATGTAAACACCTCCTTCATTTCTTCTTCGGTCTTTTCGAATTATTTTATATCCGGCAGGACTGAATTCGCTGTCGTATATTGATTCATGTAGCCAAATCTCTGTGAAAACTGCGATGTCAGCGTCGTGTACTTGTATTATACTTTCGGGTACGGTAGCTTTATTGATTACACTTCTGCAGTTAATGTTTATTATTTTAAATGACTGATATTTAGGGCTATGTTGTCAGGCTGTTTTCTTATTCAGCCTTAACCGTGTCGCCTTTTCCTCGTTCCAACCAAAGAGTACACCGTTTACGCTTAACTTGTTGAAGAGTAATTTGACCTTAGCGCCTTGTTCTTTTTCTTGAGCTGCACTCCTCCATAACTGTTTGCGTATTTCCCGAATTGTTTTCAAAAAGTAATCAGAGAGTGAACAATTGGTGTCGTTTATTTGAAGAGAAGCTTTTAGTACCGCCATTTTTTTATAATAGTCGACGAACTTTACGATAACAGGTCGAGTTTTCTATTACGTTTTTCGTCCAAGCCTGTGACACCTCTCAATACCGTTCATGGTTATACCCAGTAATTCACGGTAAATGTTATTTTTGACTGTCGCCTCCAGTTCCTCGTACGTCTCTTTGTTAGGCTCCTTTAAACCATAAATGATGAGGTTGTTCCGCTGTCCCCTATTTTCCAAAACATCAACCTTAAGCATCAGCTCTGAAATCTGTTCATCAAGCTTAGACTATGAGGTTTTTAGAACTTTCACTTGATTAGTTAGAGTATTTAGGTTAGTCAACTGTTTTTCAAATCTATCCAGGCGTTCTGTTAAGGTTGAGAGCTTATCTTCGATTTTATTTTGCGCAGTGAGTACTGCTTCAATTGTTGCAGTCATATTACTCTGTCCCCCTACCAGTTCTAACAGTATATCCCTATCTGGTTTCGAAGGCCCTGGATTAGCCTCTATGTCGCCGCAAGACAATAAGTCATCACGGAGACCAAGAACGCAACGAAAAATGCACTAACCACAAAGTGGGCATGGCAGCAGAAATAAAGAAACGGCCAACACTCCGGTAACATTTCGCATACTGATAATAACTAACCTGCAGCACGAAGCAAAATGGGTTGCTAAGCAAGGTGCCGGTCTTGCTGCTGCCATGCCCACTAGGGATTCACGGTATTCGTCCGTCCATTATAGTGCTTCAGTGCGTCACGTGATGGCATGTCACCGACATGGTCATCCATGTCGGCGCAAGCGCAGCTCTGTAGGGCAGCGATGTGTCAGCGATGATGCATCGTGTGAAGCCCTCGCTATCAGCAGACAAGGTCCCGTCAGGTACGCCGATGCCGTTCGCACACGCCACCCCAGGATGGATAGCGGATAAAATCAGCCGCGCCGTAAAATGTCCTGCAGCACGAAGCAAAAGGGGTTGCTGACCATGGTGCCGGTCTCGCTGCTGCCATGCCCACTGGCAATGCCCGGTGTTCATCCGTCCTTTATAGTGCTTCGATGGAAAAAAACAATTTTTAGCTATGACCTCAGCAGTCGGTGGTGAGATATGCACTCACCATTTCTTGATTTCTGCTGAGGGTGAAAATAAGTCCTGCACTTTCTTGAAAGTGAGCTAGTCGCTTTGCTACCCGCAACCCATTGTGCACAGTAAGGCAGAACTGAAATGTATTTAGATGAATGCCTGCTTGAGCTTGCAAACAATGTTATACTACCAATTTAGGCTTCAGCAGTGATATTATTATTGTGAGAAGCATTGTATACTGCAAAAAAGGCACCAATCAACAGCATCATTTCTTTTATTTGTTCCTTCCGCCATTGAATGAGCAATGCTTTTTCTTCTCTCCTTTTTTCTTATTTTTCGGGGCACCAATTCGCGAAAATGGAGCTTATCGGGGAAGCCACAAACCCGCCAAAGTGTTTAGTGTATTATGTCATGCGCCATCAACGATACTTTGTTTTCCAAAGCAATTGTGGAAGGCGCCAGCACAGCCACACGGCCATCCGAAGAAAGTCTTTTGCGTTTCCTTTTGCATTCTTTGTTTTGCTCGTTCTGCATTCTGCTTCTTCTACGTTTTTTAGAAACGCTAAACCTTCCACTGAAAATAAGCGCTCGCCTTGGTTGTTTATGTTTTCACCTCCTGCTTCATAACAGGCCACTTTAGCGAAACAGAAACCAACTAGCCTGAACCACTAGTCTACTAAGTAGAAGGTCGTTGAAGTAAGGGCCAGCATTCCAATGGTAACAAGCCTTACTTTCTTTTTTTTGCTCTAATGCTTTAACGGCATTCGGAGTACGGTAATAAAAATGAATAAATTAAATCGCAAGCTTCAATTTACTGCGCATTTAAAATGCTCTGCTGCACACAACAAATGCCTGTACAGAGTATGACTATTCGCAACATAGAGAAAAGAAATTCAGTATCGGTATAACTGTATCTGTATTCTGGTATTCGTCGTTAGTCTTTTTGCAAAAGTATCTCTCAAGTATACCTTTACGTCAATAACAAACGTATCTGAGTATCTGTGTTACAAGCTTCCAAACCGTGTATTTCAATATCTGTATTCCGGAAAACATTTTCGGGTATTCTTAACCAGCCCTGTCCGGAAGTAGTGCAATGTGGTGTGATGCATTTTTGTGGCAGTCCGCTGGGGTGCGTAAATCAAAGAAATTCGGCGAGGACGGCAGAGTAAGGTGGGTAAGTATCAACTTTGAATACTTTAATTCTGGGCTGTCAGGTGCTTGTTCGCAGGCCTGCTATGGAATATCCGGTTTTCGAGTCGATGAAGTCCTTGCGTCATATGGAAGAGGTTGTATGGAGTAAGAAACTCTGAGTGGATTTTCGGCTTGGTGTGCCGATGATGACAGTTCCAGTGAAGTTCATTGCGTGGGTTTCTGAGCTGCTTGCGCATGCGCAGCGTGTTGTACGACTTGATTATGGAGCAGTGGGGCACATTGAGGTCAAAAATTAGTAGGTTGCGGGAATCTAGAAAATAGGATAGTTGATAACAGCAAATGTTGGAGCCGCTGTCGACAAGCGAACGATGTTGCATGATGTGGTAGGTGACGAAGATGTGGCGATGTGAGGTTCGGCAGCTGCAACCCCCCCCCCCCTCAAGCTGCTGTTGGTAATTTTCGTATGTATCGTAGAACAGAATTGTGGACATTGCCTGGCTGTGTTCCCGAATTGTCGGTGGTAATAAGACAGGTGGTTTTTATCAGGTTGCTGCGATGAATTGCGGCTACAATCGCGACTTTGTGTGTGGCGGTGCAGTAGAATCAGAAGAGGTTCACCCTGCCCTTATTAATAGGAAGTGAGCAGCAGATCGATGTCATCGATAAGGCACGCAAGCGTTTTTGTGGGTCAGTGGTATGGCGACAACTGCGATTGTGGGCGGTAACTGCGCAACTGCGACAAACATATTTCTATGAAACAATCAGCGATCCAGGCACGTTTGTCGAGAGGTAGTCTGACCTGAGCCCAATATGCGTCCAGGTGGGTGACGACATACTTGTAGCAGGCCCAGCCTTGTGTGAGGCTCTGACGTCTTCAGCAAAGCCGGCAGGCATAGCTTTGATTGTGCTGGTGTTGCGACAAGGCTGCTGTTGCTGGGTCTGCAGTGCCTGTTGGAGCTGCCCTTGCTGGCACTGAGAGGGGAGAGAGAGAAAAGTGAGAGGAAAGTCTGTGTCGGCCATAGTAGTAGGTTTCTTAGAGTTCCGAGTCGCCATATGTGGGATGATGAGCCGACGGAACGATACCTTCTAACATGAAGTATAACCACCACTTACTAGCAAAGTATCAGTAGTGGAGCCAGTATACAGACGCTACGTTAAAACTGTTAGAGATGGGATGAACCCTTTGGTACACTGAAAATCTCAAACGTCCTTCCACTTCATTTTTTGCTGTTTCACTAGTACATGCCGGAAAGGAAGACGCTTGTTCTTTGCATGTTCAATGGTAGAATGATCGCTGTCTCGATCGCCTTTAGATGTGGCACAAAACTGTTAATGTAATCATTATTTGTCTAGCAGCTTGGTATAGCTTCAGTTTACAGCCAATGCTAGGGACGTAAGGTTCCAGTGGCACTGCGGTGGCACTGCCTCTTATCGAAAGCGTGTTGCAGCATACGGCCCCTTGCATTGCCGGGTTTCGGAGGCTGCACCACGTGTCACCTCAGAGAAAACAAAAATGAACTTAAAAATTATTGCCCAATCCCCATCTGGCCATTAAAAAAACTCGAAACGCTTGACACACACACACACACACATATATATATATATATATATATATATTTATATATTTATATATATATATATATATATATCAAGCGGTTTGAGTTTTTTTGAAAAATGACCACAAACGGTTATTGGGCAATAATATTTAAGTTATTAGGTTTATTATATATATATATATATATGAGATATAACAGACAGTAATGCCAAGGAATGTACAGGGGAAGTTATTAGAACCAATGGAATGTAAATAAGAAGAAAGAAAAGTGGATGAAAAAATAACCAACTGTGAGCAGGAATCGAACCTACGACCTTCGAATTACGCGTTCGATGCTCTAACCACTGAGCTATCACAGCGGCCCTCCCTCCATCCACTTTTTTTTCGGGTATATATATATATATATATATATATATATATATATATATATATATATATATATATATATATATATATATATATATATATATATATATATATATATATATATATAAAGAAAAGTGGGTGAAAAGATTACTTGCCGTGTGCAGGAACCGAACCTGCATGCGACCTTCGAGTAACGCATTTGATGCTCTGCCACTGAGCTGCCACAGCGGCTCTCCTCCCAGCCACTCTATTTTGTATATATGTAAATTTTAAACGTGAGACTGTCAGTCAGTGGTATCTGTAGCCATGACAGCGAGTGTTGCACACTCTTTTTCGAGCCTGTAGGGCGTCACGTAGCACGTTAAACTAATACGAGCTGGCAGCTAACCAATGTCCCTCGTATACAACCAGAGGCACCAAGTCTGCCAGTACGAGACCCTTGGTAATGAATAAGAAAAGAAGTGTATACCTAACAGCTCGTGTTTCCGTGTTTTGACACAATAATGAAATTTAACAGACACTATTGCCAATAAAAGTATAGGGGAGGTTATTAGACCGAATCGTAATATAAATGTGAAGACAGAAAAATGGATGAAAAGATGACTTCTCGTGGACAGGCTACACACACACACACACACACACACATATATATATATATATATATTAATTTAGTCATTTATTCATACATATATTGCCGCAGTTAACTTGCAGAAATGGGCTCACACCGCAAGAAAGAAAGACGGAGTTCTTGCCGGGTCCTCTTTACGAGTGCCTTTCATTTTAACTATAGTGAGCTCTTTTCTAACGGACGTCTGCTGTGTTTGCGTCGTGACACTGATGCAGGAGTGGAGTACATGTCCAAGATACCTTCCAACTGCCCAGGATCTAGTCCACAAAGACTTCCGTTCGTCGAAACACCCGTTCACCGTGCCAGCCGCCGCCTGTTAGGCCTAAGCCCAGAGTTCGGTCCTTGGACGGAAAACATGACCGCGCCCAAAGCAGTTGCCCCGCCATGACCAGCCCAATCTTGACCCAGGTTACTGTTTTCAACCCTAAAATTCCTGTTGACTTCACGGCAACACATATGAGGACGCAGATGGCTGGCTTGAGGTGTTGGGGCGCACAGCCAACGTTAACGGATGGAACGCCGCACAGATGTTGGGGTACGTGTGTTTCCCACTTGAGGACGAGGTCGCACATGTTTCACGAATCGCGTGTGGTCAACGAGCGATGAGTTGCGGCGGAAGTTCCTGGAGACCTTCGCAAACACCGAAAGGCGGAAGCATGCACAACAACTCCTCGAATCACGGATTTAAAAGCCAAACAAATTTGTTGCTACGTTTGTTGAGGACATGGCTCGTCTCATCCAACGAGCCGATTCGATATGACCGAGAGCAGAAAGATCAGCCACCTCATGCGCGGTGTTAATGAGAAGCTCTTTGCTGGTCTCGTGCAGAACCCATCCTCAAGCGTCGACGAATTTTCGAAGGAGGTGACCGCCATCGAACCCGAACTACAGCTACGCTACCGCCAGTACGACCGCCCAAACAAGAATGGACGAATCAGCGCAACCGCCGTCACCACTGTGACACCTGACGAGCGTTCTTTGCGTGACTTGATGCGCGAAATTGTGCAAGAAGAGGTGAAAAAGCTCGCCACCACACCAAATGACAGCGCGATTGCGTCGGTCCCAGAAGTTGTTCGCCAAGAGATAAGGCAATCCCTTTCACTTTCCTAGCCGAACACTCACATTGTTATGCCAACATATGCAGATATTCTCCGTCGACAGCAATCTAATGCGCCGCCAGCGCCGCCACCACCAGCGCCGCCAATGCGCCGCCAACACAAGCAACAGCCGCCGACAGTGCCTTGGTACTACAGAGAAACATCGACGCCGATGCGACCTCCTATCGCAAAGCCGACATCTGGCATACGCTTGATTACAGGCCCATGTGTGTCCATTCAGGGGAAGCAGGCCACATTGTGCGGTATTGTTCTTAGCACGTCGCTGGGTACCAAGGATTTTCGTACACTACCCCTCGGTGCTATTTCGATGGAATATGCAACATTGGTATGAGCACGACAATCTCGCGGCACGTTTCTCCTGGGTTGCGGTCACGCTCGCCCTCTACTAGTCATTTTCCCCAATCTAATAGAGGTAGCACCACGGACATGGCGAGAGGAAGATCTCCCAGTCCACGACGGGGAAACTAAAAGCAGTGACCTTAGGAAGGAAGGTTGCGAATTGCCAGAGTAGAGAATGCCCCATTACTGCCGCACGAAGCGCCGCACAATTCGAATGAATCGACGAAAGACGAGATTGTCCCCGCCGACATTACACTTTGAATTGACGGTCACGATGTGACGGCACTGGTCGACACTTGTGCGGACTTTTCAATATTGAGTGCGAATCTGGCCGACAAACTCATGAAGGTGAAAAATGGAATAAACGGGGCCGCAAAATGGAGGAGCCGGAGGCCAGCTGCTGACGCCTACCGGAAAATGCACCGCATGAATGAAGACCAGGGATTCGCGGTTCTCGCAACCTTCGTTAGTTTTTCTGAGTGTTGTGAACAAGCCATCTTTGGTATGTACTTTTGAGGGAGTACAGTGCCATCATGAATATACCAGACGGTGTACTGACCTCCTCAGCGGACCATAGAACAGCGCTGCAGCGCAAGCCCAGACACATCAATGACGACGCGACCATGCCACCGTTGTCATGCCACCTCGTCTCTGCCACGTGCAACGCGCAGCATACTGGAGAAATTGTCGCGGAACAATTATTTTCGCTTTTACTCTCTCGGGGAATCGCTATTGCCAGAAGTCTCAGTAGTGTACTGCCTCGGCAAGCAGAGCTTCTATTGACGAACTTCGGCAACGACCGTCGACACGTTACAGAGGGCACCACAGTTGCATACTTCGAAGAAATTGTAGAATTCCGCTTGGGCTTCGCAGTGCAACAGGCAGAGACGCCGGCTACTTCAACACCACTACCTGTCGACGTGATTACAGATTTATTGCCAGCGCAGGGGCAGAGTCTTCTATATATTCTCGATCAGTTCGAAGATTATTTTTATCAACCTCGAGGGTAAATTGAACGGCACTGAAAAAGCACCGAATTATAACGAAATCGATAGCAAGACCAATTCAACAAAATCCGTACCGCGTGGCACCGAAAGAACGCGATGCAATCCAAGAACAAGTCCAGAAATTGCTCAATGATGACATCCTTCAGCCATCAAAAAGCCATTGGGCATCACCGGTAGTGCTAGTTAAGAAAAAAGACGGCAGCTTACACTTCTGTGTTCACTACCAAAGGCTGAACCACAAGATAAAGAAAGGCGTATACCCATTGCCGTGTATTGACGATTCACTTACAGGCTGAGGCATGCATGCTTCTTCACGTCGATCAACCTGAAAAGCGGATATTGGCAAATCGACGTTGATGAGCGAGACAGAGAAAGACTGCTTTTGTTACGCCTGACGGGTTTTAAGAGTTTAAAGCCTTGCACTTCGGATTGTACTAATCCCCAGCAACATTTCAGAGACTGATGAATACCGTCCTATCAGGTCTTAAGTGGCAGACGTGTCTGGTATACCTCGACGGCGTCATTTTCTTATTAGCAACATTCGAAGAACATCTAAAACGGCTGCCATTAGCATTTCGAGCAATACGGGCCTGCTGGCTTAACGCTGAAACCTGAGAAATATCATTTCGGTTTCAAAGAACTCTGATTCTTAGGACATGTAGTAAGCCAAGCAGGTGTTCGTCCGGACCCCGACAAGATCGATGCCGTCCAAAAATTTCCGGTGCCAACAGATAAGAAGGCCGTGAGACGTTTTCTTAGCCTTTGCATCTACTAACGCAGATTTATCGAGAATTTTTCGCACACAGCGTCACCCTTAAAACGCATATTGAGAGACGATGTTCCACTTTAATGGGGTGAGGAGGAGGCAGCAGCATTTGACGATCTACGACAGCGCCTGCAGACACCACCTGTGCTTGCTCACTTTGGCGAGGACGCTACTACCATGGTCCACACCGATGCCAGCAACGAAGGTTTAGGCGTTGTACTCGTCCAGTGGCAAGACTCTGCCGAGCGAGTGATTGCATATGCAAGTAGGACGCTTTCCCGTGCCGAGTCCCATTATTCAACATCGGAAAAGGAATGTCTTGCTGTAGTAGGGGCAGTTATGAATTTTGCCCATATATCTACGGCCGTCCCTTCCACGTGTTCAGCGACCACCCCTCCCTCTGCTGGCTGACCATCTTGACGGGCCAATCTGGTCAGCTAGCGCGCTGGAGCTTGCGTCTACAAGAACTTGTTTTGACGGTCGTGTATAGGCCGGGACGGTAGCATTTTTATGCTGATTGCTCATCCAGGTCACCTATGAAGCATGATGATGTCTCAGAAGAGGATGAGATAGGGTTTTTAGGAGTGGCCGACACGGTCACCTTTTTGTCTAAGCAAAAAGAAGACAGCGAGTTTCTTCCTCTTATAAATTTTCTTAACGCCTAGTCTACAAGCGTTCCCAAGATATTTGCAAGGAGCGTGCTTTCGTTCTGCTTGCGCAGTGGTGTCCTATATAAGAACTTTTCCTCCAAGGGAAATGCCCACTTACTTGTCGTTCTGACATCCATTCGCGATGAGATCCTGAGCGCTTGCCAAGATGAGCCAACCTCCGGCCACCTCTTGACAGTCGTACATTGGCCAAAATCCAACAGAAGTACAACTGGCCGAAGCTTCCAGGCACTCTAAAGAACAGCGTCCACACGTGCCTCGATTGTCAACGACCGAAACCGCCACTTTTAAAACCAGCCGGATTCTTGCAACCAGTTCAAGTGCCCAGCATGCCTTTTGCACAAATTGGAATGGACCTCCTTGTACTGTTCCGACTTCGCACGCTGGAATCAAGTGGGTAAAAATAGCTACCGACTATCTCACTCGCTACGCAGAAACAAAGACTTTATCAAGCGCACCACAGTAGAAGCGGCATGATTTTTCATTGAAAATATCGTTCTGAGGCATGGTGCTCCTGGAATTAAAATAACGGACAGAGGTACCGCTTTCACGGTCATGCTCCATAGGTCGGTGTTTGAGCTCAGTAGAGCAGAGCATCGAAAAACTGCCTCCTACCACCCACAAACCAACGGCTTAACAGAACGCCTCAACAAGACATTTGCCGATATGCTGAATATGTACATTGACATGAATTATAAAAATTGGTACGATGTTCTACCATACGTGACGTTTGCCGATAATACAGCCCAGCAGGAAACTACCCGAAGCACGCCATCCTTTTTTCTTTATGGCCGTTAAGTGACGACAATGCTTGATGCCATGTTGCTGCACGACTGTGACAACACAGACACGGATGTTAAAGCCTTTGCCCAATGAGCTGATTAGGCGTGGCAGCTAGCACGTGTGCGAATCGCCCGGCTGCAGTGTTACGACGCAAAACGGTATAACCTGCGACACCGACACATCACTTATCAACGAGGCGAGAAAGTGTGGCTCAGGAGCCCTATTTGCTGACGCGGCCTTTCTGAACAGTTACTGAAGAAGTACTTTGGTCTCTGCAATGTTGTACGGCGCCTAAGTGACGTGAATTATGAGGTCATCTCTGACAGTTCCTCGCAAACTCGTTAGCGAAAATCAGAAATCGTACACGTTGTGCGGATGAAACCATATATCAGTGAGCCAGTTGCGTAATGCATCAACTACATACACCGCGTATTTTGTGGCAGAGCATCGGGACGTTGCTTTTCCTGGAGGGAGGCAAATGCCGCATTGAACCTGCAGAGAAGAGCTCGCGCAGCAAGAAGAAAGACGAAGTTCTTGTCCGGTCCTCTTTACGAGCGCCTTTGATTTAATTAAAGTGAGCTCTTCTATATCGGACGTGTGCTATGTCTGCGCCGTTGCAATATATATATATATATATATATATATATATATATATATATATATATATATATATATATATATTATATATATATATATATATATATATATATATATTTATATATATATATATATATATATATATATATATATATATATATATCAAGCAGAATTGTTATTTGTGAAGAGCAGGGTAGAATTGGTCAAGTTGATCTACTTAGACTGCTCAACTCTGTAATAAGGATACACAACTTCATAACACCGAAAAAAAAGCTCTTTATACTGTAGCCATATTTGCGTATTGCCGTAAAGCTTTTGATTTGATACGGCGTGATGTAATGAATATGAAGCTACAAAGTATCAAATAGTTGGCATATCGCTGCATCAAACTAAATGCTATCTGTGTTCAAAAAACATATGTACAACTTCATATATTTAAGTCTGTCTTGGGTGTAACTAAGTGTGTGGTGTTTCAACGATCGTTACTTGATAGTTTATCTTTTACACTCTACATCGAAGGCATTGTAAATATTCCTTCCGCAAGAAACATAGTACAACACGCCAACAATATGAATGCATTCTTTTCTGGTGTAGATCTACGCGTTACTGAGATAGCTGCAAATGTGTAGTTGAAAAAAATTTACACCATGGCTTTCAGTAAACCAGCTGAAATTGATGGTAGGAAAAACTACAATTATCCTAGAAAAACTTACCTTTACTTCATTAGATCATACTACCTTTTTGTACGTGTAGGGCACATATCGCACAGGTAAAACATATAGCTTTTGGGAATGTTGAAAGGCAACCATTGTTGGCAGGAATATGTGAATTCCCTTTGAGTAAAGACCTAAATTTCCATTAGTATAATTCAACGCCCTTGGTGCATCTACTTTCAGGAAGAATTGAACCGCAACTGTACATTTGCTTTATTTACTTGCAAATCATGTATATAATTCTAGTCTGGAGTACTTGTAACAAAACCAAAAGAGAAGTATTATTTTTCTCCAGAAATGCGAACTACATCCGCTATTTCAGTCTCCACAAAGAGCTCTCTTTTTAATGTGTATAATGTACTGTAATTCCCTGAATTCTATTGATTACAAATACTTTTGTTACATAAAAATAATGATATTTTTCAGTTTTTTGACGAAACTTGAAGCTATGCAGACATCTTACGTAAGATCTGCGTATGGTAGGATGGTTTCGCCAATGTGCCGGAGTAGCTGTACTCTGCACTCAATAGATAACCAACTTGTTATACTGTATAACAAGAATACTGAAAACATTGCGCAGTTTAGGCAGCGAATTACAAATGTAATTACTAGTACGCAGTTGTAGGGGCATGTGTTGGAAGTATATATTGTATGTATTATAATCAATTAAAAATTTTATATGACGTTTCCATTTGTAGTTGAAGAATTGCCAGTAGTACAATTTCCATTTGTCCTTAAAAACAGCTTCGTTTGAATCTTTTTGACTTCTCGAAATGTTATAGTGTTCTTTGTTTACTTACCACTTGTATATGTGGCATGGAATATTTCAACGGGCTGTTTTGTTGTACCTGCGCGAAGTGCCCGATGACCAGTAGGCACAATCAGTAGATACTCTATCATTTTGCCACTTTCATCCGGCGAGCCTAGAAGGCTACTCCATTCTAGGTGGCGCTGAGTTAGCCCAGAGAATAGGCGTTAGCACCACCTCCATCGTGGAGATGCGATGCCACGGCAAGGTCTCGCCTACTCCACCACCAGTACAGACTCTCTTGTGGAGGAGTGGTAGTGGGGGGTACGCCTACTAAATTCAACTATATTACCCGACACTATAGACTTCAACGACGGGAATACTCGTCCCCTCACCCCGAGCTTAGACGGGCTAGTTCGTTCAAAGGCGGTTCAAATAGGGACTAATCTCGTAATTACGAAACGCATCTACCCCGATTTGTATATGACCGATTCGTGCAAGTATTATAGTAATAGAGCCACACTGTCGTATATTCTCTGGGAGTGTCCTGTACAAATTGGTGAGAAAGGCGGCCTACATTGAGGGCCCTCGAGAGCGTCGGCGGACCACGCTGCTCAACTCACGACTACATAATCAAATCTGGGCGATCTAGCAGGCCAAAGAGAGACATATTCTCTCGCCAGCCCGGTAACCAGCCTGGTAACTTGCACGAAGTGAATAAAGTTGTTCACTCACTCACTCACTAAACAAAAAACGCCTTTTTAGATATTTTAGTGCCACGTGCATTTATTGCTTCAATGCCAGAGTACGGTAGAACGTAAAAAACGCACTCGATATCTTCATAGCAACAACGTAACATGTAGGAGATGGTGCAATTAGAATGGCCTGGAAGTATGTAGCATGGGCACACACGTACTTTCGAGTCACGTAGATAGCAGATGTCGACGTCATATTGATGAACAGCACTTTAATTTCATTTTTAGTCATGCCTACGAACGCTTTCAACTTCGGTTCATTGCCGTTATTGCCGGGAAAACCAGCACACCCTATTGGACGATCGTGTGGAGTAGCAGCCCTACACAATGCGATTACCTTGTACACAATGCGCATCATATATCCACGCACAGTTCACAAAAACATAAATATAACGCCATATATCGTTAAGGGAACTATGTGTACATGCGAAGCAGCAGGCGCGAACGTTTAGACTGGCGGCTACGCTAACGCTGGCATTTCTCGCCGGCGTGGCGCCGGAGAGGCACATGGGGAGACGCAATGCACGCAGTGATGAACCTATGCTTCCTACTAGAACATTCAAATCGCTGCTATTGAACAGTGAGAGACAGAAGGTACCGATTGAACACAGACTTGCAGTCAGCTTCTACTTAACGCGCACGCTACGAGTTCTCTTTGTTCAACAATGCACAAAACATTTTCGTACTGGCGAGGTGGCCAGTGAACAGTTGTGCAGCGTGAAGAGTTGGTTTTTTATTCAAAAAACATGCTAGCAGACGCTGCCTACCTCAGCGTTGCGAGGCGAGAGAAAAGGAGCGTATGAGAGCAGAGAGAACGCAAGCTCGTGCGCAATATCGCTGTAAACACAACCGGGAGAATGCCTAGAGGAGAGAGGGCTGCGAGCATAGGTAAGCATACGTTCTCCGTGTCGGCGTTTTGAGGCGTGAGGGATGTGCTACGGAGGGTAAAGAATTTGCGCATGCGTAGTGTAAGTGCAGATGCCGACAATGACACGCATGCTAACGCTGTGGGACATGGCCAAGCAAAAGATGTTTGGCATCTAAAACATTGTCTTCTCTGGTCGCCAACAAGCTGACCAGCATGCCACGAAAGCATTCGTCAGGCTTGGCAATCCATTTCTGTCGATCAGCATAAACAAACGAAGGGCAATGTGCGCATCGAAACACCATGGTCACAACTGAGCGACGTCAGATCCCGCACCAGTAACAGTGCCCTATCGAAAAAAAAAAAACGAATGGTGGTCATGGTGTAAACCACCACCCACACTTATAGTGAATTAATGTAGTGGGTGAATGCTGGGAAACGTCCACCATGGCGCATGTTGGGATATGGTGGGTGCAGCAGTTCCGGCAACGCTTGAGTGCAAAATGGCGTAAGAATCACCGTGACGTGCTGCCACAAAAATAAAAAAACAATTGTGTAAAAAAAGGTGTAAAAAACACTCATACCATGAAAAAAACATGGCCTCACGATGGATCGAATGCGCAACCTGCGGAATCCCATTCAGAGACACTAACCACTGCGCCATACCACCATAGCGTTGGTTATGTGTTAAATAGTTGACATACAAAATTACGGTTCAACTTCAGTTATGTTCGTCGTGTAAACGACATAGACGAGATCTACACGTGCTATCCTATACTACTACCCTATAAGGGCCAAAACTACGGCCCTTTCAAGCAGGGTAACAAAACGTGTGTACCAATGTGTGCAACAAATCAATACCAGTGTCCAGTATACTAGACATGGTTCTCCCGTGAAAACCATAGTACTTACGGCCTTCTCAATTTTTGCATGCTTTTCAATAGCCTTTTAGCTAAAAAAGAGCATTGGGAACTTGTCTCATAGACAAAGCTTGAGTAGGAGAAGAATAAAGCTTAGCCAGTATTCAAGTATTGAATCTGATATTATGAATACAATACATGACTTATGACGAGAAAAAATATAAACAATGTTTTGCAGTTGGTTCTAGCTTCATCGCATATAAATTGTCTATGTCTATACAATGAAACTGTGAGTACAGAAATTCAAGCCAACCAAAAAAAGACAGAAGTCCTCAGTCTGAAAAACCGTTTATTGCCGGTCTGGAACATGCTCACATACTCCTCACCGGCTGGCTCTTAGACGCCCCGAGTAAGAATGCGCTGGCAGTGAGGCGCTATTCTTCGGTTCCCATAGTGAGGAGCTTCGGGGGCGAAATAAGCTGAAGAGCAAAGCCATTTTCGTACCAAAGTTGTCAGCTTCGTGGTGGCAGGAGACAAGAGAAACAAGGGGGAAGATTCAACTTTACGTGGCACGGGGGGGATGTTTCAAAAACTAAGCCCTCGTGAGCCGGAATCCTGGCTGTGTGCGAAGTCTCGAATAAAACAACGAAATTATGAGCATAATCTCAAAAAGCTGCAAAGTTTCTCAATACCTTTTGGCTCAGAGAATTTGGGAATAGCATAGCGTGTCGTCGGATCCGGAAAAGTGCCATCTCTAGGTAAAAAATTGTCCATGTATAAAAGTTTTCTACCACAAAAGCAGCACTTATTAGCTTGAGCTGTATACCATTGGAAGTGAGGCAAGTGAGCACTGTCTCGAAGCACTAAAGATGAGTTGAAAAGTCGCATGGAAATGTAACAACATGTCTGGATCACACAGGCATGTATGTCATTTCAGGCGACAGATGATGTCGACCATGCGCTCAAAAGTGATTGGAGCATTGAAGATGCTTGACAGTTTATTTGTATAATCCATCCGTGGTAATAAAATTCGTCTTAGGACGATCATCTCTGGCCATCGCAACCCGCCAATAAACAAAACGACAGTCGAGTGAATAGAACATTTAGCGCCTTGTTAGCAGTCCTAGGCATCGTCTATGCGAGGTAGATGGTAAACGTCTTTGCGGAGGATGTTATTGAACCAGCCGTAGTCAAAGCGAAATTTTATTGAGTCATCCTTTTTTATCGAAAAAATATTATTGAGGCCCACGTTTTAGCGTTCTCGCCCACATTCTGGTAAAAGATGAACCAATACCCACTAGCCCAATTATCCGCGCTACTGTCCTCACTTACAATCTGACTACGGCCGCCTAACTGCAGGAGCCTTTCAAGGGCATCACTATGGAAAAAGTCCCTAATTCTTCCTTCACAACTTCAATATATTGGGACATGTTGGCAGGATGAAGCAGGGCCCTATGTGCCGCTGTATGACCACCATGGTCTTTTCAACCAGCTCCACAACCTAAGCCATCCTTGAGCGGCAATGGCCTACCGCTTTGTGTGGCGCGCCATGCAGTGGGATTGTCGCACCAGGGCACGCTCCTTCTTTCAATGAAAACGCGCTAAATTCACCAGACGTGTCACGTCAGCAATCAAAGCATTACCTCGGCGCTCTAGTCATTATTATAGCGTCCACTTCAACAATATAGGACCTTTTACTCTGGCAGGACCCTATCGGTACCACCTCACTGCCATCGACCGGCACACTGGATAGCCCGATGCATGTTATATCAATGGAATCATCGCGGAAGACCTTGTCTCAGCATTCTTCACTGGTTTTACTCGTTTTGGCGCCGCCACCACATAACCATTGTTCAAGGACGACATATCGAGTTACAACTTTTGAGGCTCCTCTGATTGACTATTGGATTTGAACTCTTGAGCACCACCAGTTAACACTCCTGCACAATAGAAATGAGTAACTGGCTCCACAGACAGCTCAAAGCAGCTACAATGTACCACACTGACTCCTCCTGGCTCAATAACATCTCAGCTGTCATCCTCAATCTTTTCGCCACCTTCAAGTTGGACATCCACGCTACACCAGCAGAGCTCGTTTACGGGGAACCCCTCCGTCTACCAGGTGAATTTTTTCGCTGCGACGCCATCCAGCAATACAATGTCAGACCCTACTTTTTTCTTCGCCTGACGCCGACGCACATTCACCGCCTCACAGCGTCACCTGCAGCCTACCACTGTAATCCTTCACCTTTTATGTCACAAGGGGTCAGCCTGGCGCACGCTTTCGTTAGCGACCACGCGTCATGAGCATCTCCAACCACCCTACGACAGACTCTACCTGGTGGTCTTTCGCGACGACAGAAACTTCACCCGGCACTTGAATGAGAACATCTGCATCTCAATTGGCTCAAGCCCGCATAAATCGCTGCGAAAAAACCGGGCCGCACCAATCCATTGATTGCCGTCGACCTCGCATCAAGCTTTTCTCACGACGCGCTTGAACGTCTCGTATGGATCCCAGGTTTCTACAGAAACCGAATGTTCAGCACTTTGCGCGGGGGGGGGGAGGGTTATGTGGTGATAGTTTAGTGATGTGGAGGTTCCAATCAAGAACTTGATTGATCCTGGACTGATGCTGCAGTTTAGCGACGCCGGAACGAAAGAGAGACAAAATTACGAGGACTAGAGTGGGAATGGAAACAAAAGGTTCAACACATAAAATGTATTGGGAGAACAACTCTATCTTTTCCACAACAACCGCGCATTTTCTTCCAGACACTGTTTTTCAACTTCAATCATTTTAAAGTCACAGTGTAGAATTTAGTAATAAAGCTGTACTTTTAGGTTTGCTTGATCGACCACTAACATGGTACAATCAAAGCAACGCGCCTAATAAATTCTCTCCTTATATAGATTGTGTTGCCACGACGTTTGTCTTCATTCTTCTCGCAACCGACGCTCGCCGGTTTTGGTATCTGTGGGGCTCAGTAATGGTTGTGGCAAAGGCCATCTTTGGGCCTTGTGAATTTTCGCCTCCCCTGCGGCGCCCAAGTTACCTGCTGTATCTCCACCCTTTACTAGTTGTTTTTGGTTTATTGCAGCCAAATTGTAGCTATTGCATTATGGCTGCATACTTTATTGGAGCATTACAAATTGCGAGGACACCCATGTACACTCACCTTGTAGTAATCACCAAGGAACTAGCAACCCATCGCTGCACTCTGTTGTTGCTCTCAAAACATTTGTTTGAGCCGATTAAAATAAACAAAGGTAGGAAGCCTCTTCTAAGCTCAGAAAAATACTAGTGACCGCAGCTGTCCTAGCCGGGAGGATAAGGTGTTCTTGAGTCTCGAGCTGAGAGCTGGTCAGCCCGCTCTCCTCGGTGCTCCGTGTTGGGATTATTTTCCTAATACTATCGCTGTGGCACTTACAAGCCTTACCAGCACCGGCATCACGTTTAAGTTGCGAACTGCGCGAGAAGAACCATTTCAATAACTAAAATGGCTCCTGCAGTCACCCTTGTTAATTGTGCACGCCGACGAATGTGCCGCTACAAAAGTGCATGCTGACGCAATGAGTGAAGGACTCGGCCTCTGTCTTGTGCAGAGGAATGACGGAGTAGAAAAGTCCTCAGTACTGCTAGCTTGTTGCCACCAAAAGCAAAGGCCAACTTTTTTACAAAGGAGCGAAGTGTCGTGCCATCATTTGGGCTACTTCTGTTTCGCTCTTACCTTTCTGACAGGACCTTCACAGCTCTGACCGATCAGCACGCTTTTTTTACTTGCTGACGTGAAACACTTAGGGTCGCGTCTCATGATGGAGCCAGAAATGTAAAGAACTTGATTGTATCAATGCCCGAAAGTCCGGAAGAAAGCCATGCGACGCTGTTTACTTGTATCATTCACCTGTCGACGTATCAGCTCAAAATGACCCAGAAGATGACTGCTGCTTTGGAAATATAGGCACCAAAAACTTGATTGACCGACCAAAAGCCAGCCCGGAACTCAGTGACCTTATATCATACGTCGTAGACTGCAACGTCGATCTCCCTCAGGTATTTAGGCAGGTGCTGGCGTCATTTCTCATACAAATTGATGTACACCGAGAAAATAGGTTTTCAGCACTTTGAGCTAAGTACCTTTCCGTGGTGCTTTGCGCAGTGCGACAACAAGTCCTCTAGACTCTGCAGGACAACACCATGGCAAAGACACCTGGGTGTTTTTCTCGCAAACTCCAAGAGTACAAAAAAGTATTATTTGCCACGCCTTTCCAACAATAGTGGTCGTTACGTAAGAGCTTCTCTAGTTGGCTAACTATGAAAGACACAACTGAAAGGCCAGCCAGACTTCTACAGCCCATCTATCCCCAAGCAGACTGTTCTGGGAAATCAACACGAAGCTTCAGGGGTCGTTCAGAGCTCGAGGCCGGAAATAAATGCATCATCGTACCTACCGACATCCTAACCCACTACACCAAGGCAAGACCCTCTGGAGAGGCAGTTTTCTGCTCAAAACACAGTCGTTCGCAACGGCGCTCCTGAGGTCCTCATAAACGACACAGGTATGAGCTTTATTGCAGAGCAAATGTGAGCAATTTTGAGATACAGGCACCCTAGCTATGGCCGCCTGCCGGCATATCACCCACACACCAATCGCCTCATGACGAGCTACACAAAACCATAATCGACATGCTGGCAAAGGGCGTTGATGTCGAGAAGAAGGCGTCAGGTGGTATCCTTCCATACGTAATCTGTGCATACAACACAGCATTACAAGGTACACTGGAAATTATGCTGTACGAACCTGTCCACGGAAGAGGCCCGAAATGATGTTCGATTTCATGTTACCCAAGCGTCACTGACGAAAAAAACTTCGGCGTCACCATCTACTTTGAGTGCCCTGAATAAGCCCTCCAGCTCGCGATCTGCACTTCAACAGCCAGCAAACTACCAACAGCTCTCGGTACAACTTTCGACGACGTGACGTAGAATACCAACCCGACGACCTTGTTTGGGTCTGGACGCCATTACGCTGACGCGGCTTTAGCGAAAAGCTTCTGAGATAATACTTCGGACCATGCAGGGTACTACAGAATCCTACACATTCGACTCTGAGGTTACCCTTTATTGTCATTACAGAACCTCCATGGCGCAGTGCACTGCTAGAATATGTCCATTTAGTGTTCGCCAAGGCATTTTACTCGCGTTATGAAAGCGTTACGACTTAAACTTTTATTGTTGTGCTTCCTTGCTGGTTGTTACTGTTTATTCGAAGTTCTTGCTTCACTGCAATTATTTATTGTTACACACACTCCCGCTCACACAATTCATATTCGTTTGAAACAACTGGACAATCTTTTTCGGAAGCAGGCAATTCCACGTGCGTTTATTTTTTTGCTTTCACTGTATTCAATTAACGCCTACAAAAACTTAGCAATGCTCTGGACGAGCCACGCTTCAGTGTTTGAGAAGCTTCACTATTGATTGTAGCAGATCGTTTCGTTAAGAATGCGCGCCAAACGCGAACATTCCATCTAATTTCAGAGCTTGCGTGACCACCAGTCATAGGGCTGGAAACTTTGATGCGAGATGTATATAAGACGGCGTGTCCTAACGACAACTTTAGTGGCCACCCACGCTCTCTGCATAGATCATAGTGTAAAAAATGCATTGCTTGCTGCAATACAAGTTCAGCCAAAAATTTTTTGCCGTTAAAAACTGACTGCTCCTTTTGTCCACGTCATGACCCTGTTGAACTATACACGATTTCGCGCGCAGCCCACGGGTGCTGTCATGTTTATTCATAGTGATCGTAACTGTTCTCTCTCCGTACTACACTTTTCTTTCCCGCTCAATTTATTGATTGATTGATATGTGGCGTTAAACATCCCAAAGCCACCATATGATTATGAGAGACGCGTAGTGGAGGGCTCCGGAAATTTCAACAACCTGGGGTCCGAAACGTGCGCCCAAATCTGAGCACACGGGAAAAGTTTCCGCCTCCATCAGAAATGCAGCCGCCGCAGCCGGGATTCGAGCCCGTGACCTGCGGGTCTGCAGCCGAGTACCTTGGCCACTAGAACACAACGGCGGCGCCGCTCAATTTATTGCAAGTTTGAGCTTAAATAAAAAAACACGCCATCCAAATATCTGAGCCCGAGCCATTCATTCCATGTGCCATACATTTAATCAAAAGCCAACATACTTAATCTAAGCGCAAACTCATTCTATGTGCCAAGATGTTAACCTCAATTACAATGGCTTTTTTAAAGGGGTCGATCAGTTCGTTTCATGCACAAAAGCAGAATACGAGGCGTAAAAATGGCAGCATAGTTGAATATCTGTTCATACTGTATATAATACAAAAGCCGAAAATACAATAAATCATTATTATAAGTATTTGCCTCGAGCATTTGTGAAAAAAAAGGCTCCTGCCATTGTTCGCTTGAGCCATGTTTGTTCTTTACTCCGAACGTGTTTGTAGATGAGTGCTTGGCCCAGGTGGAATCATTTTATTTACAAAAAAAGAAAAAAAACTGAAACAGGCTAACAAATAATGTTGTGTTCGTCACGAAAGCTTATAATTGGATTTGTATAGTGCGGGCAGGTCATTTATTGCGAAGAACAGACCATGGTTAATTGAATGCCGGAATGAATACGACTATATGGAACACATGTCGTGGGCAGCGATGGATCGAAACTAGCTACGTATAATGAAGAAGTGAGGAGACCATCACAGGGCAGAGCATTAAAGATAAATCGAAGATGTTTTCGTCTTGCAGTTCACATATGACGAAAATTCCTAATCCTGATGTGAACAACGGACGTTATATTTTACCGTCACATTTGCTGTTATAATTTTATTAAAACAAAATATTATTTCCCACGAAACACGCGTGTTTCAAGCAAAGATGCTTCGGCAACACTTACGTGGTCTCTTACATAAAAACAAGAGTGTCTTCTTTGATTCTTTCAGGAAAAAATTATTCTACATATCACCAAATAAATGCAAGTTTAGATTTTGATGTGGCTATTTTTATTTCAAGAACGAATAAATATCCCCTGTCAGTCACCTTCATTATCACCATGCTGACCAGATGACTGCGAATGCCTCAGTGAATAATCAGGCGAATGCCGTCCGCTGAGCAGATGACATGCGTCTTTTTATACGTGTTGATATAAGTGATGGTGCAGATTCAGTAGCTAATCTGCATGTCCGGGGCACTATAACAACACGTATATATTCAGCCTGGGCGTCTATTACTAGAAAATGCAAGCATAAGTGATTTCAAGGACCGTAGCGCTTATCACGCGTCCGCTGAGCAGATGACATGCGTCTTTTATACGTGTTGATATAAGTGATGGTGCAGATTCAGTAGCTGTGGGCATAGAATAACATAGACTCTATGAAAAAATACATTTAGCACCTGTTATTGGACCCACCGTGGTGGTATAGTGGCTAAGGTACACGGCGCCGACTTGCAGGTCGCGGGATCGAATGCCGGTGGTGGCTGAATTTCCGATGGAGGCAGAAACGTTGCAGACTCCGTGTGTTCAGATTCGGGTGCACGTTGAAGAAACCCAGGTGGTCGAAATTTCCGGAGCCCTCTAGTACGGCGTCTCTCATTATCATATGGTGGTTTTGGGACGTTAAAACCAACATATCATTTAGTACCTGTTAGTGCAATTACATACACTGTTTTTTTAAAAGCTATGACACCGAAGTGTTAGGGGGAAATAGCACTACACGCCAATTATAAGCACTAGCATGTAGAGGCGAGCGAAAA